>OZ018319.1:195672065-195754565 GCA_963969495.1 Ceratothoa steindachneri | reverse complement strand
GCAGCGTGCCGATGTAGAAAAAAAGGCACAAAGACTATTGGGTTAGATAAAGAGACCTTCAAGATTTTAAGGGGTGTTGCAAACGTGGCCTACAGAAGGATGTTCACGTTGAACACAAATCCGACCCGTAACCATGGTTACAAGCTGGATTTGCCCCCATTCCAGACTAGTATTTACGGGAACTGCTTCTCGTATAAGGTCTGCGCTACATGGAACCATCTTCCGGTCGAGGTGGTGAATCGTTCATCTATAGAACAATTTAAATCTAGACTGGACGATGCAATCCATGAATATGTACAGAACGTAGATTATAGAAACAAGTAAAATAGGTTTCAGCTATATTATTAAAATTTGATGATTGTGATCCTTTTTCTCATCACACTCAGGAGTTTTTTCCGCTTTCTGTGCCCGCAAAAGCGAGCGGGAGAGGTGGGAGGGGAGAGCCTTCGCCTGTGCTATGCTTTCTCTTAAGCTATAGGTTAGGGCGTTTCCAAAATAGTACCTCCACGGTATGGACAGCAATGTCCTTTGAGGTGCAGCTTTTCCTTGTGAATCTGTCTGTCTGTCTGTCTCTCTCTCTCTCTCTCTCTCTCTCTCTCTCTCTCTCTCTCTCTCTCTCTCTCTCTCTCTCTCTCTCTCTCACCTGACCGGCCGAGACGGAGTAACTGAAGTAAAGAGTTAAGAGTTACAGGAGATGTAATAAATGTGACAAGTTTGTTAATAAGGGAAGTAAAGTTTGAACCAATATTGTTGTCTTTTCAGAACAGCCAAGCCTAAGCAGACCTTTGAACGATCCACATCAATGGTGCTCTCATCAGCCAGATGTCAAGCTGCAAATCTGCCAATCCACGAACAGGTAGACTCCATCGATTGCATTCGGAATAAGTTGTCCAATGTACTTCGTCACTGTTTTTAGCATTCTAATAGAATTTTATTTTATTTTCAATGTGTCAGTATCTACTGACGCTGGGTAATGACAAGGGTGGTGCTTCCTGAATGAGTACAATACGTCATTACCATCAGGATGGAAGAGCTGGATGAAGTGACAGGACACCCTGTCATTAAAAGAAATTTTACTATCCTCCCGAGTCTCCACATATACAGGTGGCTCACGAAGGAGGAAAGAACACGGTACTCCCTATTTGGGTGTAACAACCCTAAGGAGGCTTTCCAGAAGGTCGTTGTGGCACTTGGAGAAGAAGATGACCAGCTGGCTACATTGAGCTGTGCTTGTGGTCACAGCTTCGTGAAAATATTGTACCCCAAAATGGCCGCCAGTCTATTCAATGTCTTCACATCTAACTACATCAAAGAAAGAAACAGTGAATTACATTCTAAACGCAAAATTGATTCAGATGCAGCTCGCAACAGGAGCACTGATAAGAATCTAAAACTGAATGGCTTCAAGAAATAGATACATTTTGTGGAACTTTGACAAAATGACACGGGTTAGTGTTGAAAATCAGAATGATTTGTATTGTTCATTGTACTTATATATAGTATCCCTTCGTGATCTGAGAATCTATGGAAACCAATGAGAAGTTAAAACCTAATAATATATTGTGTTTGTTTTTTTTCCTTGAGCAGCAATGTAGCAGATATTGATAAATTAGATACAGTTAACTTTTTTTTCTTATTTCACTAATTACCACCAATAAATTTCTATATATGAAAACTGCAAAACCTACAGCAAAAAAGTTATTACCCTTGGTATTCGAGTAACATCAAATGATGTGGAAAATGGTCTTGGGGCCTGCATGCAATTGGCCAATATTCTGAGCTTAGTTCAGGTTTTAAGAGGTATGTGGCCCAGCCCAAGGTGGAGCCGCCATGCCGTAGGGCTGCATGGCAACTGAGTGGGAGGTGTGGTCTCTAATGGCGGCAGCTGGCTTTTCTAGTCCTGTATTCACCCCCTCACAGAGCGGGCTACTGCGTGGGAGTGATTAGCGTTTGCGTGCCGTAAATTTTATAGGGTCATCATGCCCAATGATGAAAAAAAAACCCTGTTCACTTCCCATTTACCACCCTCAGAACCGCTCTCGGGCAGCTCCACGGCAGAAAAGGAGCCCCCGAGGCTTACTTTTCTTCTAGGCCTACGGATGTGGTGGACTTCCCCCTCACACCCTCTTTCCAGCGGCAGTCCCTCTTTTGCTTTCACAGAGGACTACCAAAAAGCACGCAGGCGGCGTGAATGAGTTTACGCATCACTGCCCGAGAAACGCTTCATTTTCCTGTCTAGATCTATTTCTGTGCTCTCCGGATGCATACACTGATTTTAGGTGGGGGCTAGTAGATGACCTCCATGGTAGGGATCACTTTCCATTCCAAATATCATTTTATGGGTCACTATGGCCTGTGAGCCCGCGCCGGTGGTGTTTGGCGCGGGCGCGGTGGTCCGCATTTCAGGAAATGACTGATTTCTCTCTCTCACTTGAATCGTATAGGTCAGTTGGATAAGGCCGTAGAGTTCTTCTCCGGCAACCTCATCAACGTGAGCCTAACTACTATTCTTAGAACGTTTGCCCGTTTTGCACTCCTACCGCTTACGTGGTGGTCAGCCGAGTGTGAGGCGGCCCTCAAACTGAAGCGTTATGCCTACGTGCGCTATAAACGCAGCCCAAACGATTTCTCTGTCCGTAAATTTCGTCGAGCTAGGGCTAGGTTCCAGTATGTTTTAAAGCACGCCCGCCGCTCTTCCTGGCAGGCATACAAAGACCCCTCTAGCAGATTTCTAAAAGCGAGTCAAAAGTATTCGGAGCAATTTTCTGCAGGATACTCCTTCCGGTTCTCCGGAGAGGCTTTGATTTACATACTACTATAATTGATATATATATATATATATATATATATATATATATATATATATATATATCATGCGATTTCATCCCATGTAAGTCCCTCAGAAGAAGGTCAGATTCCGTTTCGTTTCGAAGCCCGCTCGAAGATTTTCACGGAGTAAAGAGGTGTCTTCTTCAGTTAAGGAGAGGACCCCTCTTGCAGAGCTATGGAGGCGTAACAACAAGGAAAGAAGGTACCCTAGGACTTACGGTCCATTCAAGGAGGGTACCTTTGGACTAGTAATTGAGCGAGCACATGGCTGCTCAATTGTTTTGCGTCCCTAAACTGCCACTTTTCAAGACTTTGTCTAGTCTTGACTTGAACTGGTCAACAGATTCACTGTTGACAACTTCCACTGGAAGTGCGTTGCACTTACCGCAGATACTGTAGGTGAAAAAATTTCTACACATATTGCGGTTGTAACGCTTCAGTTCAAGTTTGAAGCCGTGATTGCGCGTTCTGTTCTCACTCAGTGTGAAAATATCCCGGTAGTCAACATTGTCGAACCCTCGAAGTATTTTGAAAACTTCGATAAGCTAACCACGCAGTCTACGGGTTTCCAGCGAGAACAGATTTAATTCCCTTAGTATATCCTCATAACTTTTATGTCGGATAGAGGGTATCAGCTTGGTTTCCCTGGCTTGTACGCGTTCCAACCTTGCGATATCCTTTCGAAACGAAGGACTCCCAAATTGTACGGCATACTCCAGGTGCGGCCGAACGAGGGAGTTGTACAGACAAAGTACTATCTCCTTGTTACGGTATCCAAACTGGCGCTTTATGTAGCCTAACATCCTTTGGGCTTTCTTCTCTGCCTCGATGCACTGTTTCGAGAACTTGAGGTCGCTAGTGATAGTTACACCCAAGTCTTTCTCAGTGTCACTCAATTCAAGAGCAGTGCCCTTAAGGATATACTGAGATTGGGGGTTTCTGTGGCCGATATGCATAAATTTGCATTAGCCCACGTTAAAAGGCATTTGCCACGTGTCCGACCACTCCCCAATCTTCCCAAGATCTTCCTGCAGGCAGGCAGTATTTCCATCCTTTGCAACGTTCATACCAAGCTTGGTATCGTCGGCAAATTTGGAAATCTTGGCAACCATGTCACCGTCCTTGTCGTTGACGTAGATGATGAATAGTAGTGGTCCCAAGACAGAACCTTGAGGCACCCCGCTAGTAACGGGCACCCACTCAGAAGCCTGTCCATTCACCACCACCCGTTGCCGTCTGCCACTTAGCCAGTTCTCGATCCAGCCTGCTACTTTTCCGTATATGCCCAGCGCTCGCACTTTTCGGAGAAGGCGGTGGTGTGGTACCTTATCAAAGGCTTTCTGAAAGTCTAAGTACACCACATCCACCGCCGTGTCCCCATCGTGCTTACTGAACACGAAATGGAAGAATTCTACAAGGTTCGTCAGGTTTTCTGATGTAGGCTCCCCTAAGGCCCGCCTTCCGTTCACGAGAAATGCATGGTCGACATTTTAAACCCTCTGCATCTCCCAGATTAATTCACGACCGTGTTTTTCTCTAGTCAGGATGCTGATATTCCAACATTCCAAACACATCACAGATTCGCTGAAGGGTGCAGACTGGACTTCATTTACAGAGGTGTAGAACCCTTCTATGATATATTTTCGCTAAGTTGGCTTCCTCTCTCGCTTCTTCGTTAATACCATTCCTGCTCCAGATGATATCCTGAACACCTTGCTATGATATATCCGTGAACGAGGCTTTGCCTTTCTCTTAGCTTTTTTCAATGAGATCTATTTGAAGGTATCTTCCCAAATTCCTGATGAATGGCTACCGTGCCTGTTTTTCATGAACCATGGAAAGATTATTTCGTCCCGATGTATTTCTGGTTATCAAAAGTCACCTTTCTTCAGTACACTGTGACTTCCGTAAGTTTCACTCAAAATATATTATTATTATTACGAAGGCTCATTGAAGTTGGCAGATTTGCTAGAAAACCAGTACGTAAACAGTTAGTGACTTCTGCTACGAAGACAAAGCGTCTTCGCTTGGCACGTAAGTATGCTGGATGGAAGTCAGCTGACTGGAAGAAAGTTATGTTTTTAGACGAATCGCATTTTGAAGTACATGGGCATAGGTCAGTGGTAGTAAGACGAAGCAAAGATGAATCACCAGCCAGGACACATTCAACGGGCGCCAAAATACCCACCTAAGAAGATATTTTGGAGTTTTTTTAGCGCTAAAGGCCTATGCGGTTTGTTACTATTGAGGGAATGATGAACAGCGTTAAATACAAGGCAATCCTGCAGACTCACTTGCTTCCCGCGATACAGGAAGACTTTCCTGATGGAGGCGGGATTTTCCAGCAGGATCTGGCTCCGTGCCATACTTCCCCAATAATGCGCACATTCTTCGAAAAAAGTGTACTTATCGTTATAGATTGGCCTGGGAATTCTCCTTATCTAAACTCCATCGAGAATCTATGGGCTATATTAAACGTAGAATCGAGAAAACCGATTCGACGATGCAGAAAATGATTTGTGCTGTTATCAATGCCTGGTACCAAAACGAAGAACTGGCAGAAATGTGTTAAAATTTGGTTGAATCTATGCCAGAGCGAGTGAAGCAGGTTCTAAAAGCAAAGGGCGGTCATATTTGATATTAAATGTACCATTTATCTTATCATTGACGTATTATTTTCAAATATAAACAACAATTATCAAATAATTGTATTATTTCACCGCTGTCCGAACTAATTTGCACACTACTGTATATATATATATATATATATATATATATATATATATATATATATATATATATATATATATATATATAGTCGGAGATATTCCTACAAGATTTGGAACCGGGAGGCCATACAGCTGCAGCCGTTGGCTCCGAGAATGCTCGCAATCCTGCAGATGTCATTTGCAGTATGGTTGCTCATGCTACCGTAAAACCCCATTGTTGGCCACTCCACGTCTAGCCTGAGGTTTTGAATCGCAGGCAGTATTTCAACGCGGCATATTTTATTTGGAGAAGGACTAGGATACTGGGTGACCTTACGGTAGCATGGAAACCGTCCATTCTATGGAGTCGATGAGACGCTTCCCAATTTTTCTGAGTACTTGCAAGATCATCGATTTCGTCTATGAGCTAGATTATCGAGCCCAACCTCTCCGGGATCGTAAAGCGAGAGGAATGAGTTTTATTTATATGAGTCTCCTCACCGTCACTCCCTTTGCTGCGAAAATCGACGGTATCAACTCAGTGCTCCCAGAAAATGTCCTCGTAACACACTACACAGACGACCGTAAGGTCGGTTCAGATGTCTTTCTTGGAACGCAGATTCCAACAGGCTGTGGGCCTCGCCGCTCATTATTTAAAAATGCACGGGTTTCGGTTTCCTATGGCTAAGACGAAGATTGTGCTATTCTGCCATCTCTATGGGCATGACATCAACCCGGAAATTTCCTTAAAAGGTGGCTCACGTAGGCGTGATGGATTCGCATCGATTCCAAGGCCGGTTTTGACTGACACCTTAAGTCTTTGTACCCGTGCTATGGGAATTTTTTTGTTCTGTGCCGTTTAGCACACGGCATACTGATTGGATTACCCTATTAAATTTATGCTTTCTTTTGTTTGCTCAAAACTTGAATATGGATGCGAGATTTATTCCTCTGGACAAGAACGTCAATTACGCCTGCTTGATTCGTTCCAAAACACTGGTCTCCGGAAGGTGACTTGTGTCTTTCACACGGATGCACAGCCCTTATATAGAACCTTCTTGGCTCCGCATTGTTGATGTCGCTCGTTTCACGTCGTGCACGAGGCATGATGTGCCTATACAGGCGAGTTTGTCATTTCCAGCTGTCGCCAAGGACTCTCATTTCTTCTGCGTCCGCTCTCGACGGTACATATGCTTCTGAGATATTCCAATTATGCCCTAAAAGTTTTTGGTTCATAGCTAGGAAACTCCCTTGAGAGTTTGCGGGAATTCTTACACCGGTGGTGCCGATGGTTCTGCCTAAGTTGTCACCTTAGATGATATAACCATTGAATATTTGTCATCAGATCTTTGATGTCAAGCTTCTACCATACCTGAAGCATTGCGTTCATATTTTTAGAAGCTTACAGAAGATGGTCAAATAATTAGAGCTACTTGTAAGAAAATGCATGAACTGAACTTGGGATATGACTTCCTCATCTGAGGCAGGAAAGACTTATATTAATCATACAGGGATTTAGTGATAGTTTCAGTCGTAGTAGTACTATAGACGCTGAAATATGGAATTAGGTGCCATTTGACGGGATGTTTTGAAGCAGAGAATTGAGACATATGCGAAATTCTATGGCTGTTGTACCAGGCTCAATGCATTTATCACAATAAAAGTGGAAGGTTGTTTTGCATTTTTTTTTCGTAAATTTGATATAAAAAGTTTATTACATATTGATATGTTTTTATAGATTTTGGAAAAATTGCTTGTTATAATATTAATCAACTATTTCCAAATTCTTTAAAATTCAATAGTTTTTTTTATAAAAATGGGTAGTTAAAGACATATCACCAAGATAAGTCAAATTCAGGCATTACTGACAGAGACGGGTGACTCTCATAGAAAGATAGCAAAATGAACAAACTGCCTGGAACTATTGTTGATAGGTTTGCATTACTTCTCTAGCAATCGAGAAAAGAAACCTAGCTATAGACAAAAATGGGACAGTACTTGCAATAGGAATAGTATAACAATATCAAAACACAAATTAATTCAAAACAAAATGCTGATTAATATGAAGAACTTTATCAATTGAGCAATTTAATTCCAAAATGGACAAGGACATTTTGTAGAATCTTCACGACTTTGAGAAGACGTGCACATGAAATTGAATTAAAAAGTTGTAGACCACGATATAAACACAAATTGACCCTTAAAATTAGATCAAAGTTCTTTTAAAGTTGCATGTTTTGCACTATGCTAAAATTTTTCTTATAACTATTTTCCATAAATTTTCTACCGAACTCAAATCCGGTGAGTTGCCTGGGCAATCCATGAGAGAAATATCTTGTGAGTGCAGAAATTCTTTAACACATTAATCCCTTCTGCAAGGTGTCTCCTCTTGCATAAAATGGAATGATTTTTCACCTTTAAATCAGTCACGTATCTGAGAAATGAGACTTGTTTCCAAAACATTGACATACTTATCCTCCCGCATGGTACCCATCAAAAGTATAGAGCCCTCATTTAACTTCACCACTGTAGTGCCACTGTGCAAGGTAGAATAGGTTTGACAATGAGGCCTCACACACGAGCATCATCTGAATCCTATGAAGGCTTGTAAAAGGCACGTTTTTACAACTATGCACATGCAAATAATCTAAAATAAGTATAGGAGTTTTCATAAATATGATTACCCTTTGTGTAAATGATATGTAAAATCTCTGTAACATAATAATGTATAGCTTTTGTAACAAAGAATATATAACAATTGTCCATGTAAATAATATATATGTTGCTTGAAAAGGCCAAGGCGAGAAGAATGAATTCGAGACATTCATATGTTAGCAAACCTGTGCACATGTACACACACACATACACAGTGAAACGAAGTAAAGCGATTCCTACAGTCAAATAAAAAAGGTCCACTGTTTAAGCAAGTTTTGTAGCAGGTGCAGAGCCGAAGACAGGATAGTAGCGGCCATTATTTGCTATCGGTGAACCGCGAAACGCAATGTCGTAATTTTGGAATTCTAAATAAAATTATCTCTATCTCTGTGGACACACAAATTAACACGGAGTAGAGGGGGCTCCGCCCAAACAACATCATTGGCTAACGGCAAGCTACGCCCACGGTGTGCGCCCCCGAATATACCATCTTGGGTAGACCGATAAGGACAGTCATACAGAAATTCAGTCCAGCAGAGTCACAGGCGTATTCACAATTACAGTCACAGTCGCAGAAAATTACGATACCAACCCAAAACAGGAATAGGCTCGCCTGAATAGACGACACGCCCCTTTCGAATTCATCGTACGCCGAAACAACCCGAATTCTACGCCTTAAAATAAAGAGTCCGAAATTCCGCCGTTTGTGATTTCCTTTTTTACGGGTAATCCATATCGATCCTCTTCACCAGCCTACCTAACCCCAAGCAGAGGGAGACTATTATCTTTCATCGAACAACTGGGTTAGCCTTAGGTCAGCACCAGGTTGCCGTGTGGCCCTGTAACGAGATCGTCACTGGTAAGCAACAGCGGGTCAGATTAGTACTTGGATAGTTCACCGCTAAGGCCGTGAACAACCTCACAACTGCCTTTCGCTCAGAGAGTAACTCCTATACCTGGTCACGTACCCATATTCAAACCACCACAACCTAACGCTACCAACCTCACCTACCTAATAATAATACAACAACTACCACCACACACCTATACACTAATTACGTACCATGCCATTACATATGTTGGATGTATAACGGTTCTTGCATCAGAGTCAAGATGGAATTCCTCATAGACACGTGACCTTACACAAACTGTGCTTTGTCATACATTACCCGAAAGAAATAATCTTCGCTGAGACAATGTTACAAGGAAAGAATGATAGATTTCTTTAAGTATGGACTTTTGGGGGTTGAATATTAAACTCACTCATTATATTACATAGTGTCCTGTGTCACGCTGGAGCCCTGATAATGCACACAGATGGTTCCAAATATAAAGTGAAGCTGCATTCTACGCTATGTCCACCTTGTTTGAAGCCGACGGGTTCTCTTGAGGCGCTGCATCTGTCGCCACGGCTAAGCTTGTGAAAATATACTGTTCGGAGATTGTTTCGTACTCTATAACAACTCAGAGGCATTGGAATCACTACATCCCTTATTCGTAGTATCCGTAAATCCATTGCTACTGCACGTCGGAATGATGTCGAGATTGCCTTATGCTGGGTTCTTGGACATGTTAGGGCTGCTGGGAACGATTGCGATGCTGAGGGTTCCAAGTTGTTTGCTCAAACTGAGCTACCGAACTCTGCGTTTCTCTCTTCCCTACACGCACTATATGACAGGGATCAGAACCACCCTTCAGACTGGATGGCAAATAAAATAGGAGTTGGCGCATGGAGTTTAAAGTTTCCTGCATTGTTCCTCACCTATTCTCGTATACCTATCTTCCCAATGCCTGATGGTATCATGTCGTTTTTTGTCCTCTCTAAATTAGACACATTGACGTGACGCAGTGCCATCTGATGGAACATAGACCCTTTGGTCGAGGTACCTGGAAAAAGGGGGTCACTATCTCTTCTGCTTGGGGCAGGTACATCAGCGCCAAGTTGTGGTACCATAAAGTTCTTAGAGGAAGAAGCTTCCTGCAAGATAAGTGAGCTTACTACCTTAGAACCAAGAGGGGTTTATAGCTTCACTATAATCAGAAGCATTGTTTCTATCCAGCTAGTCCACATCCCCTCTGTATCTATAGGCTTCGTCCTGAATGGGCAAGTATTGGGCAGGATGCAAATGGATTAGGCTGTCTTTCTGATAGATGACGGTGTACTCGAGTCGTTGCTAGAGTGAGACCTCGATTAGGTGATTCTGTCGTGGTTTGGTTTATCATTTTTATTTTGTTATTTTTGTAATTGATTTTTACTTTTGTCTTTTTTACCTTTTGGTAGACATTTTATTTATGTTAAAGGTATGCTGTGTATTTTGTTACATGTTAATTAAGGGTTTAATCGTTAGGTGTTGCAGTGGCTAGCCCTTGTTGCTTGCTCCCAAGATGGGATATTATAGTTTAAAACAATTCCCTACTTAGTCACTTTATACGACATGTACCATAAGATAAGGTGGGTATTCTCTAGCTCCGCATACCCTTAGAAATTGGAGGCGCCCTGATGAATTTTGAGTGCATCAAGTGCGAATGCGATTTGAGCTTGACAGAAAAACTCGCTTACTGGACTTCAATCCTATGAAAAATCTAAAGAGTGTCAATGAGTGTGGAATATTTAATGTCAGTTTTAGTCAGTTTTTAAAAGTGCTTCGTAAATTGGCGATGTTAGAAATAACAAGGACAACAGACCTAAGTCACGTGCTCTCAATTATTGTGACTTATGACCTTATGACCATGTGACCTTCAAAACTTTCTACATGTGGGGCAATCCGACCCATAGTTAGTTTTCTTGTATTAATTCCAGGATTAACCATATAAGGACCTTGGCAATTATATCATTTGAAAGCGAATGTAAAACAACATAAGGGTTTCAAATTTTGTTAGAAACGGCCGAATAGTTACGATATTATTGCTAAAAAACTCCTTGAAAAGTAAAATGGTTACTATCTGACCGACCAACCTACGGACCGACATAGTAACTTATAGAGTCTACTTGAAACATGCAACGACTTTGAGCTCCGCTAAAAGTAGTTTTAATGATGGGATTATGTCGGAAGTCATTCAAAAATGCCAATAAGGAATTAAAAAGTCATGGTGATAATGTAGCAGGCCGAGAAGTGCAAGCGGACGGTGTAAAAATTTTGCTTTAGTCTCAGGATGGCGCAGTTGATAAGCCGCTACACAACGCCGGTCTGCCGACGCAGGAAACTATTCTCCAATTGCCACCCGCTACTTTCTTTATTTTTCATTGCCACTTTTTGCTACATCCATGCGTCAACAATACTATTTAATCAGTATTTAAGAATCATTTACAGTATTCTCATTTGCAGGAGCAGTATGAAGACACGAAGCAAACTGCTCCCACCAGTGCCAGTGAAGAAGACTTGTCTTTTGAGAATTGTGACTTTCAAAATCATGGTCCATTGGCATTGGAAGATAGAAATGTAAGTCATTCCAAAGCAATTTTATCTACCACTATAAAGACATCGACATTGTACTTAAAAAGGAAAGTTCTCAATGTTTCAGCAACTCTTATATAATTTCAGGACAATATAGTTGATGTTTCTACCTCTTCATTTTCCTGTGAGGAGAACCATCCATCATTGGTGTGGTTGGGCAGGATGGAGACTCTTCTCCAATGCCTGAGCACCATATGTAGGTTCCTCTTTAGACCTATCGGCTCCATACTTTTACTCTCTTACCAAACTTTCCAAAACTTTATACCATATACCTTTGCGTTGACTTTCTTTATGTATGTAGTTTTAAATAAATAATAATAATAATCTAAAGATATATACATACATATGGGTTGGACAAATAAGAGAGGATGAGTATAGGTGTACCATTGATCTGCTTCTGGAAATAGAGAAGACACCGAGTGATGTGTTTGATTTGAATCTCTTATTTGCGCTGGACAAGGTTAAATTACCCGGTGTGTGGATGAGAAGACAAGGAAGGGATAAGCAGAGGTGAGAACAATTTCAACTAGTATCGGAGGGAATAGGCAATCCACCCAGGGTCCTCATCTTCTTCTACTACACTAGATTCATCCCAGTTTTACCTCGTTATGTGGAACTTTGGGGACCAGGTGCCTTCATTAAACAGTTCTCAATCTAAGCCTAATCTGACAGAACCTGCACTTATCATGCTTATTATTACTACCGACGCGCACACTCACAATCACCCTGCCCTACAGGAGGTCTCTAACGATGACCGTCTTCGACCTCTTCCAGACTTCTTTTAGGAGGATGTCAACGAACTGATGGCCTTAAGAGTTGAGGGCCCGCCATTCTGCACCCAAACCCCGTTTCCTTCGTTCCCAGGGAACGGGCTGGCCTGGGTCTGATATAATAATCCCTCTCTCGGGCTTGGCGGTCCCAACTGTAATTAATATGCCTCCACATTCAATCCATGATCCGCGAATAATCAGAGCCGTAGCAACCGCCCCCCGGCCGGGGGAGAGGGGGGCTGGCTATTGAAGGGCCCTCCACTATGGCCAATTTTTTTTTTTATTAATGAAAATATAAAATTTTCGAATACACATTTTCTGTAATTATCTGGAACTGCTGAGAATAGTATTTATGGTGCCTGATACTACTTGTAAATGTATGATATATTGTTATGGGGGCCCCACAATCTTGATCGGGAAGGGGGGGCACTAGACATTGATACGGCTATGTGACCGCCCGTGGAATTCGTCAGTCGAAACAAGGAAATAGTACTCTGTTTGTACAATTCACTTGTCCAACCGCATCTGGAGTATGCTGTACAATTTTGGAGTCCTTCGTTTCGAAAGGATATCGCGAGATTGGAACGTGTGCAAGCCAGGGCAGCCAAACTGATTCCCTCTATCAGACACAAAAGTTACGATGATAGATTAAGGGAATTAGATCTGTTCTCGTTGGAGACCCAGAGACTGCGTGGTCAGCTTATCGAAGTGTTTAAAATACTTCGAGGCTTCGACAATGTAGACTACACTGATGTCTTCCAACTTAGTGAGGGCAGAACTAGAAATCATGTCTACAAACTTGAGCTGAAGCGCTACCACCGCGATCTGTGTGGAAAATTTTTCACATACAGCATTTGTCGTAGCTGGAACGCACTTCCAGTGGAAGTTGTAAACAGCAATTCTGTTGATCAGTTCAAGTCAAGACTGGACAAAGTCTTGAAAAGTGGCCGTTTGGGCACGTAAGCCGTTGAGCAGAACTCTGCCTGCTAAATGGCTAGTCCAAAGGTACCCTCATTGAATAGACCGTAAGGTCTTCTAGGGTTCTCCTTATCATTGTAGCTCCTTGTAGCTCCTCTGGATCCTTTTTGGGAACGAAATATTTCGCGGCTCTTAACTTCTTAACTCAATCCATTGTCATTGCAATCGGAGGAAGAAGAAAATGAGTAATGCGCTAAAGACGAAAATTAGGACAGATGAAAAAACATAAATAAAACCAGGTACAAAATAACAACTATGGATTAATATATAAGAGTTGATAGGGTTCATCATAGTGAAAATAAAGACAAGAAAAACATAATGTACAAAGCAGGGAAATTTTGTGCCCGTTTACATAGATCCCTTGGAACCAAGCACCAAAAGTAACAAGATAGAACTTACATTAGTAAACATTAAAATTGGTGGTTTAGCTAAAGTTCCTAAGAGTCCAAATATAGTAAAAAGTACGAATGATAAAAAAATAAAAATGTTTTCCCCCAGAAATATAACAATTATTAGTATGTCATAATAGTAATAAATTTTGCCTATAATTTTGCCTTCAATATCGAGTAAAGTAAGAAAGATTTCCCTTTATTACAATATTTTCAAAAATATGATGGTATGTAAGTGAAATTTCCAGGGTGCATAAAGGCATGTATTTAATATATTTTATGAAGATTCCATATGATACAATCGTATATTTTAGAAATTATACTAAATAAACTAACAAAATAAAATATTGACACGTGCAAAATAAGAGTAAGATATTTTTAGGAACATTCTAGAAGTTTCTTGAAATCATCTGGCAACATTTTGCTCAGTAGGTAAGAGCTGTACAACCGCCTCTGTTGTCATACTCACTCTACAGGTAGGCCACCACACGTGAAAGTGACTCCTGAGCTCTGTCAGAGAGTTGCTCGCTTGAAGGCTTCGGGGAGGACTCTTTCTGCGATTTCAGGATAGGAAGGCCTAAGAGTGTAATTTCGTGCGTTCTGAAGTTATATAATGAAAACAAAACATATAAATCTCCTGAAAAAGTCGGCCAACCCCGCATATTGCTGACGCTCATGTTGTCTGGAGAGATGAAGATTGGGAGAGAATTCATTTCAGAGACAAAAATAAACTTAATTTAGTTTGATCTGATCGCAGGCGCTTTGGTAGACCCGTTATAGATGGCAGACTCAATCCTAAATACGCTAAAAAGTCAGCCAAGCATGGAGAAGGCAGCGTCTTGGTATGGGGGATGCTTTTAGTCTGAAGGAGTTGGTCCGCTAGTGCGAATAATTGGAATGGTAAATGCGAACATGTACCTAAACCTCGTACAACAAAATGTTATACCTTTACTCCGAGCATTTCTGAACCAGCTAGCAGTATTTATGTAGGACAACGCGCCATGCCATACTGCAAAGCGAGTAAAATACTATTTCGAACTAATAAAATGGGTTGCTCAAAGCCCGGACCTAAATCCAATTGAGAACTTCTGGAAGTTCATTGGAGACAAAGTTCGGGACAGCAGCCTCAAACTGTGACGGATTTATGGACTAAAATTGAATAAGAATAGAACAAAATAACACCAGAATTTTACAAGAAATTAGTGAGATTCTCTGGTAGTCGTTGCGCTGAAGTAATAGAAAAAAAAGACTTCAACACATATTAAGTGTTTTAAGTTTCATCGTTGTCAAAGACTAGAACTAGGCCAGTTTTAATACGGCGACTAATGCCCAAGTAGGCAGTCGCCAGATGAGCTCTTAAAAAAAAACAAAAAAAAAAACATCGTTGTCAAATCTTGCTTTGTTTGTAGTGTATTTGCTTGCTAAGCAATTCTATGAAGGATCGTTCTTTTATTTTGCACGTGTCAATATTTTATCTTGTTAGTTCATTGAGTATAATTTCTTAAATATACGATTGTATCATATGAAATCTTCATTAAATATATTAAATGCATGTCTCTATGTATTATAGAAATATCATTTACCTGCTCATCATAATTTAAAAATTATATTAATAAAGAAAAATCGTTCTTTTTTTGCTCGGTAGTCTACTCGTGTAATTCGATAAGATAGGCTTATGAAAAGATTATTTTTGATTCAAAACCTGATGTATACAGAGTGAAATATATACGATATGTCTAACTTAACCACTTTATATAACCCACCAAAGTTCTAGTTTCCGAATATTCATAAATCTTTTCTGGGACGAGACGAAATATTATTGTATTAAGATCGACCTTTCCTTAGGCTTTTTCCATATTGGGTTGTATCGGGAGGCCCAGAGAAACTTCAGGATTCGAATTAGATTAAGGAGTAATGAAAGAGAACTACCAACTCTTATTACGGAAAAACAAAAAGAAGTATGGGATGAAGACATACAAAAAATAGACGCAGAAACAATACCAAGAGAATTTTGGAAAAAATAAAAGCTACGTTTTTAAAAGAGAGAATAAAAATTGAAGACGGACGAGAACTATATTGAAGACAAAGCACAAATTGAGAGAAAATTTAGCAAAAATTGGGAAAAAATTTTCATAAGTGAAAAGGAAAAAGAAAATTATGACATTGAATTTGAAAACCACATCATAGATAGACGCACTAAATCAAGAAAAAAACACACCCCTATTACTTTGTCAAAGGAGAAAGAGATACCAAGGAGAGAATCTACACAGTAATTACGACTGATAAATTGAAGAAAAAAAAAATTATTACGAATTTTAAACAAAAAGCTCCTGGAAAATCTGCCAAAACAAGGAACAACACTCCATATGTAGGTGGAAACCTCAGACTAATTATTCCTGTTGGATTTAATCTCGAAAGTTCAGAAGAAGATAATTAATCTTAGACTGACAGAAATTCTAAACGAAAACAACTGCCTAAATAAATGGTAATTTAGATTAAGAAAAAATAGAAATAAGGAGATTGCGCCGAGAATTATGACAGAAAAAGATAAATGAGAAAAAGCGAGCATAGATATAGTGTGCAGACATGTATTAAAAGGTTTAAATAAAGTTTGGGAAAGGGGAATATAATATAAAATATTCAGACTTGAAATAAAAAAAAATTATCGAACGAATCCTGTGACTACTTAATGAATAAATATGTCTACATAGAACTGAACAATCACCAAGGAGGCTTATTTAAGCAAGAAGCTGGATTATCGCAGGCAGGATGCTTGAGCCCCACACTATACTCGGCGGATATCTTTCCACCTATAAACGAGGGATGCCTCAATATACAATTCGCGGATGATTTGATTCAACTAATGGGGAGCCCCTTTCCTTATTGGACCAATGCTGGCAATAATGACACAATTAAAATAGAATTAATAAATAATTTTAAAAAATGCGAAATAATAACTAACGAGAGCAAATTTAGAAATGTACCACTACACAGGAAGAAAATATCTGATATCTACGTAGGAGAAATTTATAGATATGACAACGAATATAAAAGACTAGAACTTACAATATCAAAAACAGGTTATAAGAAACGTGGAACAGAAAGAATCAACAAAGGAAAGATGGGATTTAAACTACTCTTCAGATTGAAAAAAAATTAGCTCAAAGAACTAAAGAAAAATTAAGCAATCAATAATCCAAGCGGCATTAGGGCGGAGCTAAAGAAATAAAGAGAGTTGTATAGTAAAGCAAAATTTATACCTCTTAACAAAATAATAGAAAAAAGAGCAAAGTAAAGTAAAAACTCAAGAAAAGCTAGCAAAACTTCTCAACCAGTTAGAGCGTATAGAAGGCTGGAGAGCCCATCGACTATTGCCAAATAATTCCCAAATAATGGAAAATTAAATATAAACTCAACTTAGACGCCGAAGGACTACAATTAACACAAGGAACAGGGACAGAAATATTGAATAGAGAGTGATAAGAAAATACCGTGGTTCGGATTCTACGTTAAGCTGCAGTAAGTCCAATGACTACTTAAGTCACCTTTATTACCTCTCACTATACTTCTTGCTGTTATATCCTTACGTTTTCTTCTTCCCCTCGTTCTCACTCCCATCCCCGAGCGCATTCCACACTGAATCTGGTGAGACTGATGGAAGGAGCTTGGAGGACTACAAGAGAGTACCTGTTACTCCTACCCTCACCCCCCTCTTACCCACTCCAAGAACTTCCAGCGCGGGGTGGGGGCGGTTGGTCGGTCGATGTTTCTTTTTCTCCCACCTTCCTTTTCATTTTATTGGATTTCGGGTGAATTTTCCTGTTGGAATAGGTCGAATTGGATTTTAAAATGTTGTGTTACTGAGTTATTTTTGTACAATTCCGCAAATACATGTATTAACAACAATTAAAGTGCTTATGCCCTCCAAACACATTGTATCGATAATTTTGCATTGCTTTTCCGGCCTCTCGCACCTATCGGCAGCAGGATGAAAGGTTAACGAAGTTTCTTCATCCTTTGAACTATTCTTGTTTTTACTGCACTTAATAAAAATGGCCTCATTGGTCACATCATTTACTCTTTCCTCGATCGATTTGCAGACTGAGTGTCCAAAAGTTACCCTGAGACTTCAGCATGGCAATGGGTATACGTGCCCCTATATCATTTTTTATTTTTTAATTAAATTGAAAACAAAAACCAACGAGGACATCCCCGGCAAAACACTTGAAATAAGAGATCTGTAAAGAAGTGGTGAAGATTAAGGAAGTGTAAATGAGTAGAAGATAAACATAGCGCGGATCCTCTGTGGGCATTGCTGGTGGAAGGGCGCGCAATTCTCCAGATGTCAGCTATAGCATGCTGGTTGATGCTATACCCTACACTCCCATGAAGGGTATACACTGGGGCTGGGGGGATGTAGCACTCACCCCGATATGATTTAAAATAAGGTGTATTTGTTCTGGAATATGATTTTCGGGAAGTGGGGTCCGACAAGACGGGCCACGCAAGGAGACTATTCATTTTTCGAATTCGGATCTTATTCGAGTGACTCGGTCTCGAAATATAGTCGAGTAGTGACTCGGTCTCGATTTATATTCGAGTAGTGACTCGGTCTCGAGTTATATTCGAGTAGTGACTCGGTCTCGAGTTTTATTCGAGTGACTTAGTCTCGGGTCTTATTTGACTGACTCGGTCTTGAAGTTATATTCGAGTGACTCGGTCTCAAGTCCTATTCGAGGGAGTGCAAGTTGAATGAAGAGGTGACAAGTTGAATTATTTATGGTTTGGGGAAAGGTTCCCGTTAATATTTTCGAATGCTTTTGTTTGTTCTTCGGAAAATGATCACCTTTCATCGTCTTCTACCATCCTCAGATGGTCCCTTGACTTTGTCTTGTTTGCAAAGTGTCTTTAAGTGTCGCATGTAACATTTTCCTTCATTAAAAAATATGGAAATTATTCTTTCAAATATAAATGTGTAATTGTTTCAGGTGGATTCCCGGATGTGTGAGGGAGATATCGTGTCCGAAGCGAGGAATGCTCTTCAGTTCGCCCAAAGTCTCGTCAATAATGGCGAAGAAAGTAAAGAAGAATTGTTTGGAAAATTTGTGGCCGGTGAATTGAAACAAATTAAAGACGCTTTGATATATAACAAAGCTAAGTGGAAAATACAAGTGGCTTTGCATGAAGGATTGCAAGAAGAAGCCCAACAAACAACACACTTGTCTTGAATGCTATCTGCCTTTTCCCAATCCTACTCTGTTAACCACAACTAGACGGATCTAGGATCTTTTTGCACTTTGTCAAGAACTGTTTCCTTTTAGAGGTATTTTGCGAGTCAAAATTGAATTCCAAATTTTATTTTGGACCACAAATGATATTCTTAAAAATTATTTTGATTATTGTTAGCATATTTACGTGGGTCTGGTATTATTAAAGGGTGAGGATTTGAAATTAGAATCAAATTGACTAACCTGCAGTAAAGAATGAAAATATATTTTGCTCAATTATCAAACACTAAATTCATTCTAGACTTAAAATTTGTTAAACATCTAAAAGTATTGATGTTAGTTCGTTCACTCAGGGCCTTTAGGTATCGATGGGTACAATTCGAGTGAGGTAATCCGGATTGATCTGAAATTCTTTTTATTTCCCATTTGGCGACTACCTCTAAGGGCACAAATCGCCTCTCTCTAGTGATTAACTGTGCTTTGGGGGCATCCAATTTTCTGAACCATCCCTACTATCTATGGTTTATTCAGTATTTTTTCCCTATACCTGAATAGAATCAACTAAGGGGGAAAGAAGGTGTTAAAACAAAACCCATAGATTATGCCATCCTGAGATGCTGGATCGAGATTATCTTAATTGACAAGAGGTAAAAATATCTCTACCGTGTTGTTAGCGGTGCGTCGTAGATTTGTGGTAAGGGTTTTGCCTCCCTTCTTAGCCTCTTAAACCTACGTCGTTGGGACTTGGATCTACAGTTTAACGTGGGACCCGAGCTATGAGGAGACACAGTATAGCTTAATTTTTCTCCTGCTGGTGGGAGGAGGAAGGGGGGGAGAATTGTTCCCACTCGGGTGCTTTATATTCCGTGCGCGTGTCATTGAAAGCGTGGCTGAATACACTGAACTTGGAACTCTTGCATAATAATCCTACGAATACGCTCAATGAAATGAGCCGAATTTGGGACTCACAGCCCCGACCTAACTCAAGGTCACCTCTATCTTCTCTTTTCCCCAATTTTAGCTTTATTCTTCCTTTTCCATCTTATGGCATCGACGCACAGGAACGGTGGAATATTGGGCAATGTGGGTAAGATAAAGCCACAAAGGAACGTGCCCACCTCTCCCCAAGGAAGTCAGACCTAAATAACACCAAATAGTGATGTACCACTGCTCGACCACCTATAACACGCCCCATTTAACAAACAACCAACACTGGAGCTCTTGTGGTATATTAGTTAAGTGGCTGGGCTTCCTCTCCTAGGTACTTTGGTTCGATTCCCAACGAAAGAAAATATGCTACTGGTAGGACACTCCCGTCTATCACGGCGGTGCATCGAGTCTTGCGCATATGGGTACGTCATCACCCACATAGCCAATTGCCACATTACTTCTTTTCCTGCTTACATTCGAGCACAACGCATCGATCTCCAACCCTCGAAACCGCAGAAGAGGTTTTCAGTCCACACTTCCTTTACGTAGAGCGGATGGCTCTCGCCCCTGAGTCGCATACTGCTTTCAAACGCTCGCTAGCTGTTAGCAAATAGTTATTACCAGCGTTAGCCTCACTCTATCCTCCTCCAACGAGGACCTGGCCCTGGTTTTGTGTTGCCAGCAATTGTTATTACTTTTAGATTAGTGTTTCTCAAACTTTTTTTGTCGTGACCTTGAACACAAATTGATTTTGGTCTGGCGAACCTCAGGGATGAAATATTTCACTATTATTTTAGTTTTATCCAATTGAATAAAATTTAGTGAATTTTACTACTATAAGTTATTAATTAATAATTATAATATAATATTGAGTGAAGTTAATTGGAGTCAAACTTTCATACACAAGCAAAGATACCCAAACAAACTTTTGACTGCCAACTATAATACTGTTTCATGAATGAACCCTTCTGACTATTCAACTACTATTGATTGCTGATAAATTTAATAATTTCTTCATTGTTTCTACATTTAGTTTTATCCAATATATTTCACGGACATTCACTCTTATTTAATAAACAATATATTTTTATATTTCTTTGTTGATTGAAGGATTTTAAAGGGACATTTTCATATTAATGAAATTTATTGAAACAAAAAAGAAGCAAAAACAATAAACTTTTGGCTGGCAACTTCTTCTGACTCTTCGAGTAGACTTCATTGAAAATTTAAAAAAAATATTTTAGTGACTACCGTGATGTTTCTTCATATTATGGATAAAGTTTCTCTAGATTTAGTTTGATGTTGGTGGATAGAGAACAGCGCAGATCATGTTGAGGATCCAGACGGTTCCTTGCTTTAGTCTTGATCGTCACAAGAGCTGAAAATCCTTGTCCACAGATGTATGTGGTGGGAATTGGAATAAGAGGTTTTTCAGCCTCATGAATCAGAATAGGCTTATCCATCATTTGAGCCCAGAACTCCGAGTATGAGAGACTTTCAAAACATTGCTTCTGCCCTTGATTTTCCTGGAGATCTTAAAGTTCTTGAAATCCTGGGATATCTTCTCCAACATCACTGAATTTCACACCTAACACATTCCTGACCCAGCTGTGTTGACATAAATCAACATTTTCTGGCAAATATTTGCCCATTTTCTCCTGAGGCTTCTGCAAATGATCTTGGAAAAATAATTTAATGTCAGCAAGCTCTATTTCTGATCAATCTTCCAGCACTGCACTCAGCTCTAGAAAAGCAGCTGCTTTTTCGGTAGCTAATTTTTCTCTCCAAAGTGCAAGTTTCTTCTTGAATGATGTAATTTTTCACTGATGTCTACCATAGTTGGATTTCGGCTTTGCATGTCTGAGTTCAATTCATTTAAGTGCCTGAAAATGCCTAAATATTCTAGCTTGGCCACCCAAGCAGAATCTTTGAAATAGTCGGCCAGCTTAAGCGTCTTCTTCGGAGAAAACTTCTATTTCAATTTTAAGTTCAATAACCCATCCAAGGATGCAGCCTCGAGACAGCCAACGGACACCAGTGTGGCAAAGTCAGTCCTAGTGATGTGATCCCATCTCTTCACACATTTTACGAAAAATGCGCGAGTTCATAGTTCTGAGCTTTATAAAATTCACAATTTGGATAACATCATTCAGCCCAACATGGAGTTCTGGCTGGAGGTGTTGGGGGGTCAAATTTTCTCGATGTAAGAAACAGTGAACAATTATCACATCAAGATTTTCTCCTTTACCCCGAGTGACAAAACCTACTCGATTTCTCAACCTCGATGGCGATCCATCAGTGCACACAGCCAAACAGGCCAACCAGTCTATGTTATGTTTCTTGAAAAAACTGTCCACCATAACAAAGATATCTTATCCTGTAGTGGTTGTTGACAGGGCATTACAAAGCGGAAATTCTTTCAGAATTCTGTCATTTCTTCTGTACCTCACAAAAACCACGAGTTGAGGTTCGCCAGCAATGTCAACAGATTCATCTATCTGCAATAAAATTTTACCTGCTTTTTCAGTATCACAATTAATTAATCCATAATATCTAATGACACGAGATCAATTCGACGTTTATTACTGTTGTTAGAAAGTGGTGCAGACACAATTTTCTTAGCTACATCTGCTCCACATGTAGTTTTTACTATAGCCACTGTTGGTAGTTTCACCAGCTCATCTCCAATGTTGTGAGACTCTTTTAATCGTGAAATATACCATGCCACTTCAAAGGATGCCAAAGAAACTTTCTCTAAAGAAAAAGCTAAGCCTGAAGGAGCTTTTTTTTAAGTTTGAGATTTTGAGAGCCCATCTGGTGACTGCCTACATAGGTCGCCTTACTCACAACAGAGCCTAATACAAGGCTAGATTAAAAAACATATGAATGTGTATATAGCAAATAACAAAGATAAAAAGAAAGACAAAGGCTTAGCACAGGCTAAAAAACAACAACAACAAAAATAAAAGAAGAAAAGAGAGCAAAAAGGCAACATGAAGGAAGCGCGCTCCAGCGGCGGGGGTAGGCCTGTAGGCCTAACTCCCCCCGGTGCAGGAACATGCGCCTTAGATATAAAAGTCAAATAAAGTAGAGGAGGCTAGCCTCCCCCCCTCCCCCACCAAAGTGGTATAGTCCGCAAGTCTGTGTGCATGACCTAGTTCCGAGTACAAGGACAGGCGGTAGCGACCCCACTCGTCCCGGTACCGGGACAGGTAGCGTGCGTGAAGATCAATCAAACTGGGAAATTCAGCAAGAATGTGCCGAACAGTCTGGGGGACAACGCAGTCGTCACAATAAGGCACAGGCGAACGCTCCATCAAATGGCGGTGCGTCATGCGATTGTGTCCAATTGAGAGACAACAGAAAGCAACGTGAAGCCGTCGCGGCATTGGGGGATAGATCCATGTGAACAAACGCGGTGCAATGGCACGGAAATTTAAGTTCCCTTCGACCGTCTCCCATCTTCTTCGCCAAGCAGCCCGGGGATCTAGCCGTATTTCTGCCATGTAATCGATGTGAGGAAGAGCGAAACGCTGGTCTGGTCGCCCAGTTCTCGCGGACTCTTTGGCGCCCATTTCCCGCAATTCCTACATGTTTAGGAATCCAGCAGATGATAATCTCGACATCCGCCCGGCTCGCCAAAACCGCGACGTCATAGATATCGCAAACCAAGCGAAGCGGAGATTCCAATGCCCCGAGAGCACTCAGGGCGCTTTGTGAGTAGCTATAAACCACAATCCGGTTTCCGAACTGGGCACGTCGCGTTATCTCCAGTACTGAACGATATATAGCAACCAGCTGGGTCGTGAGACAGACACAGCGCCTGGCAGAGCCCCGCAGACTTCAAACAGAGTGGATTATGCATGGAAACCGCCCCCCTCCTGTGACTCGAAGCCCTCCTTATATACTGGCACGGTTCCAGCGTGACAGGAACTGTGCTCCACCTGAAGGAGCATCAATCCGATTTCGTTTTACCTGTTCTCCCTTATCTTTTCAGTAACTTAGTGGCTTTTCATAAAGTTTGGTTGAACTGAATACAAGTGACGTTTCAGTTTGTTTTCCTTCATTGATTCATTGGCAAAGACTTCCAGACGCTGAACACACTGAGGGCGGACATTCCCTGATCTATCTCTCAGATGTGTGAAGCCGTATTTCAGAAAAAAAGCAGGTTTATACGCCAATTGTTGTTTGCGCTTGGCCATCGTTCCCTCTAGGATTCATACCTAAAATTAGTATAATATATATATATATATATATATATATATATATATATATATATATATATATATATATATATATATATATATATATATATATATATATATATATATATATATATATATATTTTATATATGCACTATACACTGTTCCAAATTATTTATTCATAAAGTGACATAAACGCTCACCCACATATTCAATTTTAATTCCTTCATAGGTAAAAAACAAATATAAATTGCCAACCTTATCATACGTCATAACAATAACCTTGTCTTTAGCATGGTTCCTTTATGAGTGAAAATTACCAAGTTTAGGCTGTTTCTCTATATTCGAATTTTAAATATTCTACTCCTGAATTAACTTGACAATCACAGTGAATAAAAAAGTAGCATGCCTATAATACTTACGTAACACGCATGTCTGTCCACAGCTATGTTAGAAGTGAATATTCTGAAGAAATAGATCTGAGTCAATCTCTAGCCGCCTTGGCGTATAGTACAAGCATTGAACCTGATCATACTCGTGTATGTTTTGTTCTACCTTCCTTTTATCGTACTTTATTATTCATAAAACTATTTTCCTGTTCCAGTTTGAATGACGATTATATTCCGCAATTATGATGTTAATAATTATGTTTGAACTATTATTACTTCTAATATTGTTTTTTCTCTTTTATTTGTTATTTATTTATTTTGTGTAGCCAGCTCGCGACCCTCAGGAGCACCCTTGCGACCCTAATTTGGATCGCCACCCTGGGTTTGGGAACCACTGTTCTAGAGAGTATGTACCTCCCAACTTTTCCCTTCTAAATCCACCACACCTTTATTAGATTCTGGTCAAAATCTCCAAGATGTACTCATTGGGTTTCTCTCGAAGAATTATTAATACTAGCCGAAGTATGTTAACAGGTTGTTAGAAAATTGTTAATGAAGATTTTGCTACTGATGGTCGTGTATTGGTAAATTATTTAGTTGATAAGAGCCGGATACTATGATAAACTTCTTACGACAATTACGCATTCAAGATCGACCTTAATCATTTAAGCATAGATTCTTTCAAGTCTCCCTACATGTCAAAGCTCGACCTTGGATGGGAATCAAGTGGTACCCTGATCCGCCGATTTTAATACCTATCGAATAAAAGTCAAATATATAGACAAGATATAATGGTAATTATAACAATCAAGGAACAAATATACAATTGGATATCAAGAGATACACGCTACTAATGACTCGATAATAAGGAACTATGCAACAGATATTGAAAGATACATATTGGATTACAGTCATAGACATCAACGAATACATGCGGGAAACGATATTTTTGTATAGAATTGAACGAGTTTTTATAATTTCTGAAACATGAAATTATATATGTAATTTTAATTTGTGTTTATGCACGGATGCAACTTGTATACGAAAATTGTTTTCAGAATTACGGTGTCGTAGAATTGCTCATAGTCTGGTCCAATAATTATTCTAGTCCTTGATCTGGACACACCGCTTTTGTTTGAGTCGATGGTATTGAGACCCTATGACTCAATCTACGATTATATATATATATATATATATATATATATATATATATATATATATATATATATATATATATAGGCTTTAATTCCTACTGAACGTGAGAAGGCTGGTTAGAGGCGAGTTGTGCTGCGGCCAGGATTCACACTATAAAAGTCCCACTTGTTACTGGGGGGAGGTAGGTGATTGTTAAATTCTAAGAGTGCATAATACAGGTTGAATAAATGAGCCGAAGGGATTCTTAATTAAAGTCTTGCCAAGGGTACGTCAAAAAGGAGAAGCCACAAATAAACACACGTACAAAAATAAACTTTACTTTACACAAAAATAATAATTAGTAGCAATAGTTAAACGGGCATTTAGGTAAATAAGGATTAAATATTAAACACGGATTAGTCCGGGTTGACAGCAATTATAAATAATAATATCAGGGAATGACTCACTTGAATCTCTCTAAAAAAGGATGGGAGGATAACAATGACGTTAAGCGTCTAGATTTATAAGGACTCAATGGGAGTATCAATCACTGTTAATTAAATAGGTAATTTAAGAATAGAGGGACACTGGGTTTACAGATTACCGTTAATTGTGATGGATTGGAGAGACGACTACTCAGGTTCAGACGGGGTGGTTCGGGTGGCGTTAACACGAGTTCTCGGGGAGAGGGGGGATAAGACGACGGGTTTGGGGCTGTTGACTGCAGTTCCGGTTACTTCACTCCTAACTGGATGTGACACTAACAAATAGTAACTTCCAGTAACTATTTGGATGTTCCTTTTTCTTTCTCAAGTTACGTTGAGCAACAGAGCGTATTCTTCTAGTCACAGAATCTGCGGGGCAGAATTTGCCTCAGGAACACTTTGAGACAGTGACCAAGTTAACTCAGCGGCGCGTTGGCAGTCGATACGTTACGGCAACGACTCTCGTTCAACGCGAGGGTTACGCGAGTAGGTTTGGAACACTTCTCCAGAGGGATGAACGGCGTTGTCATTTATGCCGTGGACTGTGTGAAATCGAGAGAGAGATTCCGTTTACGACAATTCGCTTATCGCAGCCCCTTCTGGACAATCTCCATGGTATCATAAAGAAGGCAAATAGAATTTAGGCTTCTCTGTGAGATACGCTTTCTTTCGTCAGACTTCCTGTCGCCTGTTGGGGAAGTTCGGCACGGATAACGACTTTGGTCATGGGGAAGGCGGAGGAGGGCGGTAGAATGTCACGGGAGGGTGGGGGGGGGAGGCGAAGGTCAACTCAAACGACAAATTTCTTTCGTTCCCACGATTGTCTGGCGGCATGCGAGTATGTACGTTCCATACCCTCACATACGGCCTACACACGTTCTCGTCCAAGAAAGCGGGTATAAGAATATCCAGCTATTATAACTTTTACCACGATAAAAGAGCTACATCACCCTTCCCCAGAAAATATCCCACCTATAAGCCAAACTGATAGCCCCATTCTCGTGCATTTATAAAGTTAGTGTTGTTTTAGCGAACATGCAGGCCTGATATATCAGTAATATCTAATCCTTAGAGAGGATGATGTAGGGTAGGCGACGAAAGATATGACGAAGAGTAACTAGCGCCAGCTGGAGGCGTGACACTGTCGCCTTCTGGCTGTAAAACGAGTACTGGTGCGCCATCTCAAGGAGGCGGCGATGCTAAGAGATTCAATTTGACGAATGAACCCATTTTTCATAATTAGGCTTTCTTTATAAAACCAACTGTGAGACAAGGCATGACTCTTGCCGAAGACTACCGCTGGTAACGAAAGAGGGTTCGTGGGCAAACGTGGCATCATTTGATCGTGGATAGACATACAGGTGGTAGACGTTATCTCGTTTTGCATCACACTAAAAGACGAAAATTTTGAGCTTACGGGAAATGCCGAGAAGGGTCCTTGTCGAATTTTTAATAAAAAAATAATTATCGTCTATTGGGAGAAGGTTTCCGATAGAATGGATTTTTAAAAACTATTATACAACTTTTTACCCGAGTTATTTAAAATTAAATACCCCCTACTTATGGACTGCAGTCCATTCATTTCTTACCCTTGTTGTTGTTGTGGTACCTTAAAACCACTACTTAATCACTTCCTAGCTACCATCAATTGTGGTTGGATAACTTTACTACTACCATTCAGAGGTTATGTGCTCTTGGAGAACTACTAACAAAAACAAACACAACAACAATAACTACCTTTCAAATGCGATTGTTCTAGTTTTACAGCGATCAGTATAAAGCGATCTGGAATTGTGTATCATTTTTGGTGAGCCTAATTCCTCATATCAATTACCTTACTTATTTTAAACATTGTACCTCGATTAGGAAAATTAAACTATCATCTTGACTCGTAGTAAGTATATTCACTACCATTTCATAAAATTACGGAACTATTTTACAGGTTAAGTTGCTTGATCAAACCGTTCTGAGTTTAAGGTACAAGGACCCCTGGATCTAGTTTGGCATTTATATATTGTTCAATGATTCTTTCCCGGTTTCATGGTTGTTCGCTAAATCTGGTCCGAGTTGCGAACGACTGGTCCACCAGTTCGTGTTTTCACCAGTGATAATTAAGTTATACATGGTCATTTATTAATATTTTATTTAACTTTATTTTAAGATACTATTTTAAGAATTATCTTGTCACCTGTAGCTCAAGCTTGAGATAACACTGGGATACTTACTGGTTTAGGATAAAGTCCAGTCTAGTTTATGATATAACCCTTTTTTTTTTACTTCATTGGTAATCCTTAAACTTTTGTTTGCCTGCATTTTTTAGTTTAAGTTAGAGATAATCAGTAAACTAATAGGACTTTGGCATTCATTATGTTTATACAGCTCTTTGGATTAATGGACTTAACCGTTAATGTTTGACATAACTTGTAAGTTGGTTACTTTAAGAAATTAAAGGAAACGAAGATTTGGTGTCTGTGAAGCAAAGGGGGGCAAGGAAGGTCCTAAGAAGGTTTGCTTAATCCCTAAACTTTAAACAAGCTAAGCCCTCGAAGCTCCTTCAGCACTTCCTGCGGTGGGGAGCTAGCCAAACTCCGTCTCCAGAAAGGTTCAAGGTATTAACTTCGAGGAGGGCTCTCGGGCGTCTTTGGAACTGGTCCTGGATAGCATTTTCCTTCGGTGGAATTGCTGTGTACTCCGAGATAAATGTGAGGAGCTGTGGAGGCTCATCTTTTTCCGTCCCCCTTAGCTGTTTGTCTTCAGGAAAGCGTGATGAGTATAAGGGTTTTGAAACCCCATTAACACTGGTTGTGAGTCTGCGAGTTGATGCGAAATTTACACCCGATATGAAGTCTCTTTTTCTCTTTCTGGCTTTAAATAGCTCATTTTAGGCAGTGCATCTACAACTCCAGTCATAACCGAAAGTTTGAGACTGATCTATTTTATCATATGATAAAATTCATAGACTAATCAAAGATTGCATTTTGCTTTAGTATGTTTGTATCATAATTTGAAGGTGAAATATATCAAAATTTAGAGCCCTCCCCCATTTTATTAATAAATATATTCAATTGATGCGCGCAGTCATTATTTATAATGATGTTTCTTGTTCTTTAGGATTCTTCCAGTTCGTTTGGCATCCTAGAGACCAAATTTGTGATGATGTTTTGACTGATTGTGCTCCAATTTTGTTCATTAAGTAACCTCAACTGCTCATAATTAAATGGCTTCTATTTATCAACGGCCACTTTGATTATCACCCACAAATTCTCCATCGGGTTCAAATCTTGCGAGTTCCCGACCCAAGGTCCCAAAAGTTCGATGTTATTTTCCGCCAAGAACTTTGTTATTGCTTTTGATTTCTGACAAGATGTACCACCATGCTGAAAAATACAGCTATCATCCCAAAATTGGTCATGAAGTGTTGGGGAAAGGTACTGATGAAGCACGACTCGGTACCATTTTGAGTTAATTACAGTGTTCTTAGGCAAAATTATTAATGTTCCAGTTCCCTTAAATGGGAAGCAGCTCCAGACATGAAGAGTGTCTGGAAGCTCCACCGTGGATACAACACAGGACTCATGAAAGTGTTCCCCTTTTTTCCTCCTAACGAGGGGCCTTCCAGAAGCCCCAAACAAGTGGAAGGGAATTTCATCAGAGAATATCACTTTGCTCCAGTCTTCAACAGTCCATTCTTTATATTCCCTACAAAAAAATTGAGCTTATCCGTAAGGTCCTTCTTTGTGATATGAGGTTTCTTCTCATTCCTTCTCGACTTGAGACGTTTATTGAAAAGTCTTCGCCTCACTCCGCCTCCCGCAGCGTTCACACCTGCCTCTTTCTAGTCGTGAGCAAGTTTGCTACTAGAAGTAACCCGATCATTTGAAGCTCTTGGGCGTCTAGAATACTTCTTTACAAGATTGTAGTCAGTCTTTTTTTAAGTTATTAATGATGCTAAAGATGGTGCCCTTTGATGCAATACCCTTAGCAACTATCTCTTTGAATTTCAGCAAAATTGGTGAAAGGAACGTTGGTTGCACGCTTTTCTTCGGAAGAGACCATTTCCGAAATTGAAAAAGATTAAAACATTTATTTTTACACAAAAATATTACAAAATAGATTGTAATTACACACCATTACTCCAGTGACTGAAACTCGCCTCTTACAGGAACAGTACCAGACCGCAATTTTGGATTTAACGAAGGAATGAAGTTTTTTCTTATTATTTTTGTAATGTTGACTTTTGAATACACAATACTTTAAATATTAAAATAAGTAATTGTATCATGTAAATTTTAAAAACTAATTAAAAAAAATGTATATTGGTCTCAAAACTTTTGGATATGACTGTAGATAGATGTTACATTATATATTTAAGGTATACTTCACCGTCAGCTGACCTCGATGTTGTGGATTTCCGCAGCTTCGTCGCATGGTTGCCGAGGCCCTGTCTCCTATGCCGGATTTAAATGGTAGGTACCATCTCTGATGGGATTACACGATCTATTCCACTGGACTTGAGATCGGTGTACTAAATGTGAATGAATTCGCTTCATTGGCCTTGATTTATTAATGTGCAATCAAGACGCATAGCTTGACTTTGGGTGGAGGTGGACGGTCGATGAGGATGTTGAGTTCTTTACCAGAAACCTCTTTGTGGTAGGCCTGACATCCATTCTAAGAACTTCTTCCTTGATGCTCTTCGAGTGTGATACGGCCAAGAGAAAGAAGCTACAAGCTTATATACACTACAAAGGCCGTCTTAACGATTTCACCGTGGCTGAATTTCTTCGAAAGAGAGAAAAGTTCAGATATGTTTCGAAGCACGCCTTTCAGAGATGTAGAAATGTTTTCAACTGGATTCGAGGTAAGTTCTAGCAGGATTTCTCTCCCGCCCTCCAGGAGGATGAAACCGTAATCTCAGACCACGTGTACGTGGAAGTCATTTACGAGCGCTTTTTTAGCAGTCTCTAGCCGTGATGCTGCCCCGCCAACATTTAAAGCACGTTGTGAGCTCACTGAAAACTGCCGAATAGACATCACATCTAGAGGCGAGTAACATTTCTAACGATCTATTTTCGCTCACTGAACTGCGTTCTACACTCGTCTTCTCCTCGAATACCACCCCTGATGTGGATGATATCTTGTGCGCAATGCTTTGCCAGGGGCAAAAGATGGCTTCATTGTTAGCCTTTTCAACAGGAACCGGAGGGAGATTATATTCCCATATTCCTTTCAAATGGCTACCGTGCTTTCCTTTTGCAAGCCTGGAAGAGATCACTTTACATCTCATGGTTTTTGCAAAATTATCTAACTCCCTTCGTGTGCAGGTTGCATGGAGAAATTGGTTAGTGTAAATTAGCTTATTTATTGTACAGAAACGGCCGTCCGTCTCCTACACATTTCGGCTTTTGCAAGTTACACTCTCCGTAGGATGGTCTGCACCGACTAGGGCGAGAGACTCTCTCCGGCCTAATCGGGTAGAAAGATGGCGTTTCTCATGGACGTGTCCTCAGTGCCACTCGGCCTTGTGCATAAAAAGGGAACATATCAGTGCTGCCTTACGGTATCTTGTACCCGCGCCATGGACATTCTTCTTTCCGTGGCGTTCAGCAACTGGTGTGCTCATAAAGTAAGTCTGTACTTTATTCACTGCTCATTTGTGCGTTACAAGGTAGACTGCAGATGAAAGTCCTACCCGGTTACAGCCACGGCAGCAGCGCCAGACATACACCGCTTATCATAACCATGCGATTTCTTTTAGTCTCCCTTCGGTTGTTTTTTTTTTCTTTTATCGTCATTCCGGTTTTGTTCCAAAGTCCACTATTACCAATCCCTTTGGTTCTTTCAATATGGTTCGAATGTTTTATGACTATGTAGCAGTGGTCAGACCTTCCTCGTTTCGTCGATTAGTTTCTTAGAGGCCTTCACTTCGTCTTTTGATACATAGAAGGCTGCCGAATAGCATTTTGATCTCTCGAGGAGCATTTTTTTCACCTCCATCTTCATAATATTGCATCCAAGTTTCATACCATTTAAACTAAAATGTCATGCGGTCCCAGTGTCAACCGCCTCTGCCATCTCTTCTTCTCTTCGGATTGATTTGTCCCCAGAAGTGGAATTTTTGACACACTTGCTCATTTTTCTTTCCTAGTTGGCACTGATGCTGAATCCACCTCTCTTGCATCTACTTCTGGCGAGAAATCTTGCCCTTCCACAGTTTATGATAATAGGAACTATGAAAAGTGAAACAGTAAGGATACCTTCGGCCTCCGTCGAGTTTTTCGAAGGACTTTTGTTATAGCTGAAATAGACTATACTGTTTTGGGCTTCGATTTCCCTTTGGCTAATGACCTCTTGCTCAGATCATTCAGCCCTTGATCAAATTGATGTTGAAAATGAATTCGAACTTTTCTCTTCCCTTGTTTACTATGGCATGCGAAGCTTATTTCCTCATCAAATATACTAATGACTACGCTATCTGCCTGAACCATCGTTGCAACAGAGTGTCCATCAACGTAAGAACAATAGTGCAGCATAGGGTTGGTTGGTGACCAGGGGCAAGCGCTTTACTTTCTTCTTTCGCTCTCTTTCTAACGCTCGAGAACTCCGAGGAGTGTGTTTCATAGTTCGTCACTTTCGTCCTTATTTGGAACGGTGAGATTTCGCCCCTTTACCCCACCAGAAGCTCTTGGTATAGTCCTTTTCGCTCCCAGCATCTCTGTACAATCTGCAGTTAATCTGGATTTCATCCTGCAGCTTACGAGCGACATTCGCTATGTTCCTGGGTTATTAAAAGTCCTACAGGACGAGCTGTCTTGCATTTTGTCGTTCTCGTGCACGCAACTATCTCGTTTCTCACTCGTGAATCATGCGACTATAGTGTTCGCTCAATAGGACGTAGAGACGTAAGCATTGCTTTCAGCACTACGTATCCTATTTGACTTTTCTTTGTCTGACGGTCTTCGTCCTATCATCCTAAATCTTTGGCATGTTTTCAAGCAATTTCGCGATCTTTCTCACCCTAGTGTACGAGCGACTTAAAAGTTCATTGCACATCGGATCTTGTTTGGAATTTGTTCTATTCCTTAAAGTATATATATTATCACTTCAGTAACATTTAAGAAGGGGACTTTTTTGAGTATTTGAATAATAATTTCATCTTAGTTTGGTTATGACTTATGTTTTTTATCAAAGTTATTTCTAATAATTCTTTTATAATATCAAAAAACAAAATAGTGAAGTTCAGAAATAAATATAAGTATCGAAATTTTGTGAAATTTTTAAAACCCAAAGAATTACAAATGGTGAAGCGCAGAAAATTTATAAAAATTTAACCATGGCTGCTTTTTTTATTTTAAATTTTAATCTTAGTAGCGAAGCGCAAACTCCCCCTGTAGTGGGAAGTGGTGAAGCCATTGCCTGATATATATATATATATATATATATATATATATATATATATATATATATATATATATATATATATATATATATATATATATATATATATATATATATATATATATATATATATGTAAAGGCCCAAGGAAATGAAAATTGGTAACACAACCCGGAAAAACACTTAGGAGAATATCACGTGAACCAATAAAAGCTTAAGAAGGAAAAAGGGAGATGTAGAAATCGGAAAGATATGACAAACTATTTTAACCGTTATATGAAAATAAATAAAGAAGTTAGATTTGAACATGTGTCACCAAGCACTCATCGCTTATATGACCAAGACGCTGATCACCAGAGCTGCGGCATTAGTTTAAGGTGCGAACCTTTGTCTTCCTGGCCAAGTCTTTTCCTTTCTTATCGACAATATCCCAATATCCTTCTTATCTCACTTGCAATACCACCTAAAAAGCGATAGCAATTTGTACTTATGTTCTTGCCCGTTACGCCTCAGCTCTCTTGCCTTTGAAATCCATTTAGGGCGAATCTTTCCTCGCCATCTCTAGTAAGCTAAAGTTCTTTGTCTTTCAGCTTGTATCTCGGTAAGCAGCAAGTGATGACCGCGTTCGTTATCGCTCGGCTGATGCCGATGAAGGCACAGTTATTGTTGAGAGACTCCCTCGCTTTCCTCATTCCCTTACAAATTGCGCGTGTGACTAAGTTTGTTGCATTCCAGGTGCTCCGGTGATTGGCGCCTCGAAAGTAGTCGGTGAAGGCGTTTCAGCATCGCCATCACTGAACATATAAACTCTTTCGCATCTTATTTGAAACGTCATCTATGCAGTTGCGAAAGGCACCGTCAACAGAATTAGAGATGCTAAGATGCATCTAACAGAGCCCAATGGTGCATCATTGTCGGTACTGACATGTATCCTATACGCACACGTCATGAACATCGATAAGCCCGGAAACTCCAAAACGACGGAAAATTGCATGCTTGAGAAGAGCATTACTAACAAGATGTGGTTCCATGAGAACCATACATCCTCGAAAATACTTAAACTGAGTGTGGCCAAAACTGGACAGAATGTCACAGAAGAGAGATACAAAAAGCATTACATCCACAGAATAACCAATTCAACAGAAGAAAATTCAAATAAAGAAACAAAGAGTCCCGAAAATACTAACAAGAGGATTGAGGCAGGTGACCTCAAACTCAGGGTATGTCAGCAATGACTTTCTCCTACCCAGAGGGAAGATACAAGCCGACATAATAAAATCACGGAAAGAAGGCAGATGCAAATGGATTCTCAAGAGAAAAACTAGAAAGGAAGACGAACAAGAGAGCGAGATGTTTATGGAGGATATACTCAGAGTATATTCTAGCGACTGCGTAACTTCCAACCACAACACGTTTACTGTTCTCCGAAATGGCAGATTTAAAAGTGAGATAGACACTTGCAAAATGAACACTCGTCAGACAAACAAAAACGCCTGAACAAAATTTCAGGGAACAATGGAAAACGGAATGAGAAGAAAGCTCAAAATTCTACAAATTAACACAAATGGATGGATGGGGAACACATCCTCTCTAGGCAAGATATTAATGGAAATAGATCAATACATTATACTAGTATCAGAACATGTATTAAGTAACCCAGAGAGAAGAGCTATGTAAATCTTCAATTATGTCGGCATGATAAATAATCCATCAGCTGAGCATCCCTATTTCAAGTTCTTTCTAATTGAGCTATGTACCTTTCAACACCGATGCAACGTTGAAATTCAATTCTCAGATGATAATGAGGTGTGATGGTGTTAAGATTAACAATTATGTATATTGAATCTAGATCAATTAATCAGAGCGAAATTCTTAACAAATTCGACAGTCTGTGACCTCAGTGGCAACATTATCATTATGAGCCGCTATTCTGAACAAGTACTGCCATAAAATTAGCAACTCTTAGAATTGCTCTTCAATTTCAACGTTTTAAAGCACATAATGTGATTTTTAAGGCAGAACTTACCTTCTCTTCTTCAAGTTTACGTTTCATCTCTTGTTCAACGAGTTCTCTAAGTAATGGCTACTGAAAAAAGAGAACATTATGGTGAATGTTTAGCACATTCTAATTTGCCACCCTTGGGTAACAGAAACGTGGTTAGATGAGAGAAATACAGTTATCCCTGCTACTGTTTCGCCATAGGGGTATTATTTTTATCCAGGCTACTAGACACACAAGATGTGGTGTTGTGTTGGTTTAATTACTCGCCCCAAATGTCCCCAGTCTCTTATTCAATTCGAATCTCCAAACACTTCTTGACATTTTGAAACTTTACTAATCACCACTGATATACATGAAAATTAACTTAATTTAGTCGACCTACCCTCCCCAATTCATAGCCTAACCATAACTAAACCCTTCCACTGCTATTTTTTACTATGTTGTCATCCAGTTTTGTGTTTTATTTTCTCTCGTATCCAACCAACCCTTTTCATCGTCGACTCTTCATAACCAGCATCATATGACTTGGGATCTTGCCTCTCTCATTCTCTAGTTAGGCTCTGCCATCACTTCTGCTCACCTCAACATAACCATCCGCTCATTCTCCCATATCCTCTCCTCCTGCCTTAACGCCTATACTACTCTTTTCAACAACATTTACCGACAAAGTGCCAGTCCTTCTCAACTACTATTTTTGAACGAGAAAACACGCAGTTCTCGTGGTCAGTGCTCGCGGTGCAGATACAAGAAACCGTCTCCATAACCGACTCTCTTGCTATTCAGTCCTACCCGGTCCTGCCTAAAGTTCGCCCATGAGTCATTATTATTTTTGAAGGCTCAATACATGCCTTATTTACCTAATGGCGACTTTCCATGCTGCTTGATCTCTGGCTGTTTCTCAATTAAAACTCATATTTCCGAGGTCCCTCTGTATGACCTTATTCCACATCTTCCTCGGGTTCCCTCCGGCAGCTACACCCCCAACCTCCAAATTCCTAGCACCCTTAACCCAATTATTATCTTCCATCCTCTCCATATGACCGAACCACCTCCGTCTGGCACTTCTCAGTGTCACACTAATGCCTTCTATCCCCAATCTACCCCTTAATTCACAGTTCGCAACTCTGTCACCTCCACGCCTCAAATTCAGAGATAGTACGCTGGAGCCTCTGGATGACCTCTTTCTTCTTTTTTTTGCTGTCGTACGATCAACGATCGTAAAAGAGAGAAGATGTGGGGATAGAGTGGAGAGGATAGAGAGTAAAAGTTTTAATTTAGTGAGAAAATAAGTGTGCCAACTTGTCTGGCTACATCAGTATTTTCTCATTTGATCTAAGCTTTTTTAATGTTGTTTGATTATTCAGCATTAGTAGTGATATCTCTTGTGGAGACGTTACAAGAATTGACATTGCACTTTTATACTTTGTTGTCTTCCAATCTTCACTTTTGGTCCGGTTGGTATTTTATTATTCGTAACTTTATTTATTTGTTCTTAATAATTACTCCTTAACATTAGATTTTCCACTTCAGATCTTTTCTCTTTTTTGTTTTCTTGTTTTTTTTTTAGTTTGTCAATTTCGGATCTTTTATTTTTGTTTATTTATTCAATTTTCGAAAAGTTTAATTATTTTTTGTCTTTCATTTATTTAGATTTGTTATTCAACAGGTTGTGTCCACTTCGGATCTTTAATTCTTAGCTTGTTTTAAGTTTGGTTTATATGCCGTTTATTCTTCTGATAACTTTGTTAATAAATTGGGGTAATTTCTTGTCGGGATAGTAATTAACTACTTCTGAGTGCTCGTTTGAATCTTTAATTATGTAGTTCCTCCTTTGGTAGTCGTATAGGGTGCAGTACTTCTTCTGGCATGATTTGGTAAACTTTCTGCCAAATATTTTGTTCCCATCTACTTAGGGTAACATTTAGGGATTCTATATCTGTTAATTCGTGTAATACTTCTGAGTGAATGTGATCCCACAGTCTAACGTTGGTGATGAACATTATTCCCTTGTTTTGAACTATTTGCGCATTCTTGATAGCAGTTTTGCTGAGGGTATGGAGGGGGATGGTGGGGTATAGGAGGATTGGCCCCTCACTAACAACATATAGAGTTTCCTCTTGTTGCTTGCCGAAAGATGTTTAAATCAGTAGAGATGTAGGCACACATGTATTCACCTGAAGGGTGTACATGTAGATACTTTACACAACGGAACCCGAAGTAAGGAAGAGAGAGCGAGTTTAGAAGGTCGAGATAAAGGCTCGATTTTCTCACTGTAATAAAGTGGTAGTCTCCATATCTGGGCTTAAGTCAGAGAGGCGCCAAAGAAGTAAACATTAGGAAACTGGGAATGTCTGGAGGTAATAAAAAGGGTGTGTGATAAAAGCATTTCGCCATTCTGTAACAAAGATAACCAGAAGTTAAACAAATGTAATCCTAATAATGAAGATCCGCCTTCTAGAATATTGGACAATAGTGAGGTACAGCAGTGTAGACGCCATCCAATCAGAATTAAATTAAGGACTAATTTAAGCCAATCAAGAGGCGAGATAAAAGAATGAGCAGCCAATCACGTGTGCCAACGTCATTTGTAGGCGGGGCGTGAGGCTGACTTGATGAAAGTTTCTCCCCATTTATAAATGGGTGTAAAGAGTTTAAAACAGAGAGTCTTTCATTATTACTATCTTAATTGTTACGCGTTCATTTTATTCAATAAGTCGATCATTATAGTCGCTCGGTCGCTCTACCATATTCCCGCATTACTTTGTTGTAAAATCGAATTGTGAAATTATACTCGGAGTCCCTTATTTTTTTTGGTGCAAATTAAAATAAATAGACTGAGACTCGCTTACATCTATAAATAGATTCTTTTATTCATCCAAGCTGGTACCCTCTTCTCAGATCAAGTAAAAGGCTACCTAAAGGGATATTTCCGTTGCGTATTCAAGCAACTTGTTACCATTGCCGGTGGCAAGCGTTAACCCAATCCTACCAAGCTCACCCTCTTGAGTAGCAACGTTACCACTAACCGGGCAACCAAACCCCCTATTGGTACGAAGTATTACCACTCCAGAGGCAAGCCCCATTAACATGTAGGGGTAGCATCTATAGCTGAAAACAACCAAGTAAAATCATCATCATAATACCCCACCCCCACCCCCCACCCCATAGAGAGCCCGTAGTGATCTCGTAGCAGTGGCTATAGGAATCATTTTGAATTTCTGAACATTGGTCTTGATCTTGTTAATTTTTCATAGTTGTTAATATTTTTTATTTCCCTGCTCGTCCTATTTGCAACATCAACAGGGTTTTTATAAATCCTGGTAATAACCTGTTATATCGTCTGCCAGCTGGACGTACTGGGCGAGGTCTTGGTCGGGGTAGGGCAGGTCGCCAGTATACACCGCATACAGTGTGGGGCTGAGACAACCCCCTTGTGGCACTCCAGTTTCCCGGTTGAATGCTTCCACTTCAATGCCGTTTACTCTTACGAGTGACTATCGATCTTCCAGGTAGTCGCAGAGTATTCTAGTCAGATTTTCCTCCATACCTAGCTCGTTGATCTTTTTTTTCAGTCCTGGTAGCCACACCTTGTCGAACGCCAAGGACACATCTAGGATCACAACCTCGACATTGTCATTTCTGGCTTTCCCGATAGCTATTCTTTCCGTGACCAATGCCAGAGCCGTTTCTGTACCGAATTTCTTCAGGAAGCCATGTTGTTGGGTATTGTATATATTGTGGATTTCTAGGAAGGTTCTTAGGCTGTTATTAAGATGTTTTTTCTAGTAGTTTACCCATGAATTCCAACAGAGATGGGTCTATAGCTGCTGAACTCTTTTTTTTTAGCTTGCCAGGCCTTGGTATGAAGATCATACGGGCTTTTTTAAACTGGTCCGGGAAGTAGCTAACATTTAGGCAGGCGTTAAATACCTCGATTAGAGCCTCATTGATGTTATCAGGGGCGTTGAGCAAATGTATTTTTGTGATGCCAGTTATCCCTGGTGCTTTTTGCTTAAAACCTTTGAGGGCTACTTCATATTCTTCGTGCGAAAAAGGTCTACCCTTTTTCTTGTGCGAGACGTGTCCAGTCCACGAAGTAAGGTGGCGTTAGGTCAGCTCCCAGTTCCTAAAGTCTAAGAACTTGTTCCTTGTACTTATAGTCAAAGAATTAGTTTTCTTCGTCGCTAATGCGGAAGCGGTTTTGCCAGTACCTTCAGATTCCTGCTCGATGTCTTAGTCTTCCGTGTATTCTACGCAATTTACTTTATGCGACTCTTGTGGGGAGGGTGGGGGTGCCTCCAAATCTTTTTATTTGACTCAAGAATTTTCTAGGATCCCCTTCTGCATCAATGTTAGCAATCATTTCGTCCCCCTGATCTCTTGAATTCTCCATTATGAAATGTTTAATTTCATTCTTCAGATCTCGTAGTTCCTGGTACCAACGTTCTGTGATCCCGTACAGGTTTATAAAGAAGATAGTTATTTCCAGCTGATCCATCTTTTCCCGTATGTTATGGTCCCACTTTGGAGCCGTTAGTATTTTGTGCTCCGTCCAAGTGACAGCTAAGGGGTTAGTCTCCAAGATCTTTGAGGTGAAATGGTCTATTTTTTCATCGATTTCTTCTAGTGAAGCACTTTCTAGTTGTACAACCTGCACATGTTGCAATGCAAATGATCCCGGTATGTCTCCCAGCTGGTTCTCACCAGACATCTACGTTTAGAAATTTGCACTTGGATCAGAGGTGGAGATGTGGGTGATCATACTAAAATGATCTGATGGGGTGAAAGGGCCAGGAAGAGTCACATGATGCAGAGAGAAGTTCCGATTCGTTAATACTATGTCCGATGTGGTCGACGATCTTTCCGTGTGGAAAGTGGCGAAGTCGGGTCCTTCTCTCTGTACTATTCCCCTCTCAATCAAAAAGGCTCAACGAGTTGCCAGCTCCGTTGAAAACTCTCGTGTAGCCGGCTTCCCTACAGCAGGCATTTAAGTCTTCGATTAAGATCGTTGAGGTTTCTCTTCTGAAGAGTCGCAGGAAGTTAGGGATCGGGAGATCTCCTTGAATTTAATCCCTTTTCTGATGGCAATCGCTACTCCGTCATACCTCTCTTTCGAGTGACTAGCCATCAGCACTTCATAATTGTAGATTTTTATATACTCGCTTTCTTAATTTAATCCATGCTCAGATATAAGAACGATGTCGGGATCAGCGGATCTAATAATTTCATTATACATTCTACTTTTGGCGTGCCAACGATTCACATTGAGCGAGAAAATCTTTAAATTCCTGACGTATTTGGTAAAAGTAGCCATGATTAGTTGTTGTTAGGTTGTTTTAATTTAGCTCCTCTTTCCCTGGCCGGGCAACCTTACCATCCCCGATCTCTTCTTTCTAAATTGATCCTAGTTTAGATTAAAGCAGGATTTGTGACAGATTTAGATCATTCCTCGTTTTAAGGCCTGCAGTAAATCTTCTTCCGTGATGTCAGCATCAAAGGCCGGCCCATTTGTGTTTGCCTTTAATGACTCGTTCAATTAAATCTAAGACCTTGGATCTTGGGGGTATTGGTGCGTATGGGGAACCATAGATTTTCATGCATAGGTCCAAAGTAGTTTGGTAAGGCATGGTGGGCGTGGTAGTTACCGTTGGAGCTGATTCAATTTCAATGTTCCTGGGCGCAGTCTCTCTCCTGGCAGATCGCTCGTTTCCATTTGAGAATCCTTGTTTTCGGCATGTTCTTTTTTGCGTAGGCGTGGGTCTCGACAAGCAGAACGAGACCTCGGAACCGTTGCTGTATGCTTTTTAGTTGGGCGTGGAATAGGTCCCCTGACGGTGGATTTTCAGGAAACCAAATCAGTTTAAGACCATTATGTACCAGCATCTTATTCATATCTGTAGCATAACTTCCCGATTTCGTGATGTTTGTGAACTGGGCATGTAAGATGCACATTATAAGATCTGGTCTCATGTTTTGGTCGATCTGTAGCATGGTCTTTTGCTCGGATCTTTTCGTCGCCTGAGCATACGTAGTGATAATTCTTCTATTTATTTCTCTCTTGGATCTCCGCCTTCTTCTTTTCTGCCAGTAGCGCTTTCTTAATTGGGCAAGTCATCGACAATGTGCGGTAAGAATTACTATAGTTTAGGCATTTCTTGTTTGGGTTTGTAAAATGGCTCCAGATGTGGCCGGATTCCGAGCACTCGAAACATACTTTTCCTTCAACTTGGAGGACTTTGATGGCGTTTATCTCCATCGCATAGCGAGAAACAAATCTGTAAGGGTACGAACATTTCACGTTTGATGCAGCTGGCGGAGATTTTTGAATTGAATAAAACCAGCCAGTTTTCCGCCGCCTTTACGGCCATTTCAGTCGTCTCAAATGTTACTTTGAACACATGCGTGTTTTTCGCCTTCGCGATTTTTGAACTTGCATCTTTGCCCAAGTCTGTTTTTCCTCAATTTCCTTTTTGATCTCCTCAGCAGAGTGGGTACCAGCTGAGGGGTCGATACGCCGACATATACATAATTGATCTTTTGGCTGATACGTGCGGATGAACTCGTGGTATAAGTTCGATCTCATTCAGTTTACTCGCGACTTTTCACTTAGCAAGTTGTCCAGTTCCTGGTTCGAGTGGCAAAAAGCCCTGTACCCGTAGGTCTGGTCCTTGAGTCTGTAGAGATCGATTCCCAGTTTCGAACACTTTCTCACGCGTAGGTTTCTGATACCGCTCCTTGACCCGGGACCAGTTTCTCGCCGTTGGGGTCGTCCATGACGGCCCCAACTGCTGGGAATCTTCTTTGAACCTAACAGGCCCTTATCGCGGTGGGGTGTACCTAAATATACTCTGGTTCACCCTTTCTGCCCTACCTAACTAAAATGTCTAGTAGGGTCCTCCTACCTGCCCTGACCACTTTACCCGAGTGGGACCCCTTTGCGCCCCCTGCAGGGCTTCCTTCCGGGGTTCGGACATGTCAGAGACAGGCGGCTTCTACAGACCTTAATTGGCAGGAAGGTTATAAGAACCAGAGATGTGCTGCTGTGATAGAAACATGCAAATACCAGACTGTCTCGGCAGGAGCCAGAAATGGCGCTCCCCAAATTCCATAATCTTATTTAGCTACTGAACTCAGCGGAGAATTCCGAAGATGGGTGAAGTAGGACTTTGCTTTTGCGAGTGCAAATGAAGTTTTCCAAGGTGAGCAGTCTTCGCTGTCGTACAACATTGCACTTCGTACGCACGCAGTGTACTGATGTCCCTTAGATCGGAGGGAATACCCCCTCAGCGTCAAGAGAGGAAGCAGCTGTCTGAACTTTTTCAAACCACTTCTAACCCTTGCCACGGAACTCACCCAGCACCCCCCTGCACTGATCATATCTCTCGGATAGTAGAACTCCTCTACGCATTCGAGCGACACACCATCAAATGCAATCCTCTCCTGTCTTCTACACACAGTGCACTGAAACTCTCCATCATTCTGCAGCCAACCCCTGATAACACTACATCTTTTATGTAACCACATCCGTTACACAGGATACAGTTATTCCTTACCCCTCTGTGACAGACTTCACATGGTCACATACCCTCAATGATGTCATTACCGCCACATACTCTTGAAATCATCATCTTTGTTTTATCCAAATTCACTCTCAGCCTCATGGAATTCATCCCTTCCCTCCACAACCTGAACTTAAGTACCGTCCTCTTATTCTAAGCAATCAGCACTAGATCGTCAGCGTACAACAACTCGAATGGCAATCCTGTTTTAAAATTCTGTGACAGCACTTCCAGGACCATAACAAAGAGCAAGGGACTCAAAACGGATCCCTGATGCACCCCAACCTTGACAGAGAAGTCATCACTCAATTCTCCATTTACCCTCACCTGGGTTGTCGAACCTTCGTACATAGCCATGACCACCCTAACCAACCACTCCTCGATCCCTAATTTTTTCATTGCCTACCTTACCACAGCTCTTGGTACCCTATCAAAAGCCTTTTCCAGGTCAACAAAAATATAATACAACGCTTTTTTCCTAGCGATGTACTTCTTATGGAACTGTTTAACTATAAATATACGAGTAGCATCCATGGTTCCTTACAGCAAACAAAAAAAGTCACATCTTGTTCTACATTTTTGCTAATATCTGTGCCCATCTGAAACCTGTCTCTCCCCTGCTGAACTCTACCCTATGCCTTGCCGCCGAGTAATACCTCCTTTTCCTCCCCCACCCAAACTTTTTTCTCTCGCTCCAATATCCCCTGAGGAAGTAACATCTTCCTTCCTTCTCTCTTCAAAAAGAGGTTATCCACTAGACTCATTATCTCTGTCTTTACCGCAGGTTCCTCCCTTTATTCTCTCTTACCTTCCAGAGTGCAGGTTGTGTAGCGAGTGTAGAGAAAGTTTACAGGGAAGAGAAGGCAATTCTGAAGAGATGAGTCTTCAGGAGACGTTTAAAAGTAGCAAGGGAAGGAGAGGATCGGACTTCGGCAGGAAGAGCATTCCATAGTCTAGGAGCACAAACTGAGACAGAACGAGGGGTGTTCAGGAGGGGAGCGAGGTTAGACCGGAGTTTGACGATGGGAGAGGGCAGACGAGAGATAAGGTGGAGCCTCGAGGTTTAGGGCCTTGTAGGTGATGAGAGGAATTTTATAGTGGGTATGGAAGCGAATAAGTAACCAGTGTAGCTCCTGTAACAGAGGCATCGAAGGAGGAGCCGGGCAGCATACTTTTGAACTAGTTGTAGGGGGCAAAGTGATGAAGAAGGGAGATTCACTAGAAGAGAATTGCAGTAGTCTAAGCGTGAGCTGACGAAGGCACGAATAGCAGTCTCAAGGCTTCGTCGATTCAAATTGGTATATATTTTTTGGCCAGCAGAAGTACGATTTGGTGTTTCGCATGGGGCAGTTCTTTTGCGGCTTCTGTTTCACCACCAGGATGCTGCACCTTCTCGTTTATGGTGACGAAACGCAAATCTCTCTCTCCTTTTCCCCAGCATCATTTGTTGAGACTCTTAGGAACCTATTTCCGCTTATAACTCATCGATGAATGGCTCTCAGACAACTCTGAAACTTAACCATGACAAGACAGAAACAGTAGTGGAGGCACGCCTGCGGACGTGACTCACTGCAAAACCATTGCTCCCTATTTTATCGGTGGCCGCTCTCATGTCCAATTTTCTGATAATCTGGGCGTTTTTGATACTCGGTTGTTTGCGTAATCTCCGCCACACCCGTTTCCACTTTGACCACATGAGCTTTGAGATTGTCATTCATACCTTCGTCGCCCCCTGCTTTGACTACTGAAACCCTTCTCGCTGGATCGGTCTTCTACTCTTCGATTGGTTCAAACTTCGGAGTCCCAGCTCTTCTCTAGTGAAATTTTCCTGTTTCGCGAACTACACTGGCTACCCTTTTGATACAGAATGGGGTCTTATATATAATACCTTAAATACTGCAGATACCCCCTACATGCTCTCCCCCCTGATTTATCCCAGCCCTCCTCCAGAACCCTGTGCTCTGTTCTTCAGGGTCGCCTGATTTGCAAGGTTGATCCCGCTTTCTCTATATTTGCCCCGAGAATGTTGAATAACCTGCTTCCGTTATACGCTTACTCACCAACCAAGGTGGCTTTACGAACCACTGTAGATAGAGAGAGGTAGGAAAAGGCGCAAAGAAAAAAAGATCGCGTAGGCGAGTTGCGAACAGCAAATCCACTCAGCCATCCTGAGTCTCAAAAAAAAAAGAAAAAAAGACGACTCATTCAAGCGAAGTTTTTAAGCCGCTCTTCTGCACTTCTCGAAGGCTACATCACCTCTTCTCTCAGACTTTTGCTCAGTTAATAGAAATGCACTATATTTGAGATAAAATACAAGAGGTAGAAATCAAATTTTATAATTTGCTTTAAAAAGATCCGAATGACGAGAATTAGATCATACCAGTAACATTAACACGGAGAGAGGACAAAATAAGCAACGTGGGGACATTACCCGTATAAAAGGGGCCTATTTTTATGACCAGAGAAATGCAAGAATACATGAATCCCTCAGGATCCTAGTGCTCAAATAGGAAGCAAAGGTAACAACAAGGAAAGAAGGTACCATAGAAGACCTTACGGTCCAATCAAGGAAGGTACCTTTGGACTAGCAATTGAGCGGGCACATGGCTGCTCAATTGTTTTGCGTGCCTAAACGGCCACTTTTCAAGACTTTGTCTAGTCTTGACTTGAACTGGTCAACAAATTCACTGTTGCAACTTCCACTGGAAGTGCGTTCCACTTACCGCAGATACTGTAAGTGAAAAAATTTCCACACATATTGCGGTTGTAACGCTTCAGTTCAAGTTTGAAGCCGTGATTGCGCGTTCTGTTCTCACTCAGTGTGAAAATATCCCGGTAGTCGAACCCACGAAGTATTTTGAAAACTTCGATGAGCTGACCACGCAGTCTACGGGTTTCCAGCGAGAACAGATCTAATTCCCTTAGTCTATCCTCATAGCTTTTATGTCGGATAGAGGGAATCAGCTTGGTTGCCCTGGCTTGTACGCGTTCCAATCTCGCGATGTCCTTTCGCAATGAAGGACTCCAAAATTGTACGGCACACTCCAGGTGCGGTCGGACAAGTGAGTTGTACAGACAAAGTACTATCTCCCTGTTACGGTATCCAAACTGGCGCTTTATATAGCCTAGCATCATTTGGGCCTTTTTCTCCGCCTCAATGGACTGTTTAGAGAACCTGAGGTCACTAGTGATTGTTACACCCAAGTCCTTCTCAGTGTCACTCGATTCAAGAGCAGTGCCCTTAAGGATATACTGAGATTGGAGGTTTCTGTGGCCGATATGCATTAATTTGCATTTCCCCACGTTAAAAGGCATTTGCCACGTGTCCGATCACTCCCCAATCTTCCCAAGATCTTCCTGCAGGCCGGCAGTATTTCCATCCTTTGCAACGTTCATACCAAGCTTGGTATCGTCGGCAAATTTGGAAATCTTGGCAACCATGTCACCGTCTATTTCGTTGACGTAGATGATGAATAGTAGTGGTCCCAGGACAGAACCTTGAGGCACCCAGTCAGAAGCCTGTCCATTCACCACCACCCGTTGCCGTCTGCCACTTAGCCAGTTCTCGATCCAGCCGGATACTTTTCCGTCTATGCCCAGCGCTCGCACTTTCCGGAGAAGGCGGCGGTGTGGTACCTTATCAAAGGCTTTCTCAAAGTCTAAGTAGACCACATCCACCGCCTTGTCACGATCGTGCTCACTGAAAACGAAGTGGAAGAATTCCACAAGGTTCGTCAGGCATGACCGTTGCCTTCGGAAGCCGTGCTGGGAACTCCTCAGTAGCAGGTTTGACTCTAAATACGACGTCATTTTGTCCACCATCATGCTTTCCATGAGTTTACCGACTATCGAAGTCAGACTGATAGGTCGGTAGTTTGACGGTTGGGTGCGGTCTCCTTTCTTGAAGATAAGTCACCTCCGCTTCACGCCAGTCTCTAGGAACGCATTCGGTCCGGATTGACATATTGAAGATTGCGCCCAGGTGTCGTGACATTTGATCGCGCACTTCTAGGGTGTTTAATGGGAGAAAGGGGGGGTGGGGGTGAAGAAAGCCCACGTGTCCAAATACCTCTCTCTGAGTACATCTGCTCTTCTCTAACCACAAGGGTATGCCAGGTGCAGCATAGTCAACCACGCTGCAGGCGACATCTGGAGAATTGTGCTCCCGGCGCCAATGCCTGCAGAAGGATCTGTGGCTATCTTCCACGCATATTCCCTTTCCTAGCTTCACTACTTTCTTTACAGATCTCTCCATACTTTCTGAGGGAGATGCCCTCGTTAGTATTTCGCCTTAAATTCGAGCAAACTAAAGAATCCAATCTCCTCCCCCCCCCCCCACACACACTTGGCTTCGGTCATATGGCTTGAGTACCGAATATCGCAACCCTGCACACCTACGGTCCCTACCAAGGACGAAATAAAGCACAGCGCCTCACTAAATCGCGTTCATCCGAAAGCAAAGTCGCGCTCATTGGACACAACACCTCCCCCTCAGTGGCGACGTTTTGCAACAAAACACGACACCTGAGAAACCCATAAGACGACATGCAAGGACCATAACATCCTCCTAGACATATGCCAAGGACTCTAGGTGTGTATTGTACTGAGGTACACAAAGCCATGCCCCACCTAAACTATATCGAGAAAAAAGCCTGCAAGGGGTTGTCACGTGACGTCTTGAGGCTCGTGTGCATTCTGTCCCCAATGTTTGTATTATATCTACCACACATTTTCACTACTTTCTTTACACACTTTATGCGTGAGTCGACCTCGGTGCTATTGCGCTTTAAATTCGTGGAAAAAAAATTAAACAAAACAATCCATCTATTTTATAGTCTGAAGGCGTTGATAGCCAACGCCTAATTCACTAGGTTAGCGAGAGTTCCTTAATACTAATAATACGATGCATGACCAAGGAGGAGGTAGGGGATCCCCTATGAAGGGTTGGGGGTAGAGTCATTTTAATAAACGCATAACCCCGAAATCATATGCTGAAACACTTCAGGAAATTCACCCCCCCCCAAAAAAAAACCCAGCACCATCCCACGCCTCCAGTGCGATACCCCTCCCCCCCAACTTAATACATACCAACAGCGCATTGGCTTGACTAACACACCTTTAAAGAACACCAAACAGCTCAACACTCGCACAACTTGGGTAAAATTTGCTGGTCATGTAGCGCTGGATATTTGAGAGAACCCTGTAGGGTGGGGCAGGACCTTCTAAGCCAAGGGCAGTAGCATTGTAATACACTCACTCCCTTTTGGGAAGTGAACGTTTGAAAGATGCAAGGTCCTTTTGGTATGATAATTATCGGATCTTGTGAAGATTTGGCATCCCAAATTAGGTTAGGTTAGGGTCGAAAAAACCTAGGGATGTCTCATCGTTACAAGATTCTAGGTACAAAGTAGCCAGACCTTAGTACAGGAGTTGCCAGCCTTTTTGACCACACGTGCTGAGATTTCCCACAAAGTCGGGTCAGCACCCGCCAAAACTACTTGATGACTTCGTAAACAAAATTTCACCCATATTTTTGTCCACGTGTTATACAAGTTATGGAGAATCTCGTTCAGGGGGTGGGCACGGGTGCCAAAGTAGGGTAAATCACTTTTTAAACTACTCCTGTGTGCCACTCGCGATGTTTAACAAAATAGTTTATTTTTTAATTTTTAATTGAAAAAGTCATTCTAAATAACAAAATTAAATATAGTACTGGTGTTGTATGTTAATAATGCTGATAAGTAGGGGTTTTTTATCACATGTTTAGTGTTATTTCTCGCCATAATATAAAAATGTATTCCTTTAGGGGTAATTGCAAAGCCTTTTAAATATTCCAGTTCTTTAAGGCTAAGCTTCGTGTGCCCTCAAAATGACACGCGTACCATCTGTTCACCACTCTTACTCTAGCAGGGGAGGGCTGCTGCCTAGGCGAGTGGAAACACCGCTTTCGATTACACCCATGTTAAGATACATCTGGTGTGCGAAGCCGCCGGTTCGATTCCCGATTCCGGTCGACTTCACGGCAGGTGCTAAACGCTCTACATACCCGTGGTTTGGATCAAACCTTAAAACTGTAGGTCTCCTCCACTGAAATATAAGGCCTTAAAGGGTGAAGATCCGTGGTAAATAAAAACCCCTACTGGAAAGCGTGGGGAAGGGGGCGAATACACTTAAGAACCTTTTATAAGAGGAATATTTACTTGATTAAGTTCACATTTTTAAGATCTTGTCATCAGCATAAGTAGACAAAAGCGGCAAATGTCAACATGGAAAGTGGGGTAGAATGTAAATACTGAAAGGAGGATCCGTTGGTTCGAGTATATATGTATATGAGTAATTTCATCCTTAACCAATTAACAAATTTGCCCGCAAATATTCAGAAATCTAATGGCCTTCTCTAAACAGCTTATCCCAGTTATATACGGGTAGATTAAATTTAACAATTTCTCCAATATTGCGTTTGTGTTTTCCCTTATCATCGACATTAGTATCACTAAATAATAAAATACTCATCTTATGTGAACTTTGTTGACAATAAAAAAGTTAAATCAAAGAAGTTATATTTATTGAACCGACGATCAAATAATATTCAAAGAAATCGGCACTCCATATAGTGGTTTTGTTTGGTACGGGTTTTTTTACTACCATTCGCACCGTCTGATCAGTGGAGACTTAAAGGCTAACGTGAGACTCGAACTTGAGCCGCTACAGCATAAGGCAATCAACGCAAACTCTAACCTTAAACCACGGTGGGTGCAAATTCCAAATGAGGGGGAAGTTCGTATCCAAAAAGCTCCTGAAAAATAAAATGTTGGCGCATGGCTTTTACAAAAATTCCAAACATCCCCATCATCATTCAGGGGCTATATAAGCAACAACAACCCCACACTCCCGATCTCATCGTTGTTCTTTATAAAGAGCTAATAGACAATATAGAACTCATTCCGAGAAATTCCGCTCAGACACGGTCACTATTTTAACCATTGCTTTGAAATTGATGCCTCGTTTTGTCTTCCGTCGTTTAGTGACGAGTTTAAAAAACTAAACCAGAACACAAAAGGCACTGAAAATCAATTCCTTCTTTAGATTTTAACTAAATATTTTTAATAGTGGGCAGTAAAATATATTTAACAATTTAGATAATTTCTCTTAGCGGTTAAAATAACGATAAATATCCCTGTCCCCGGTGCAGTATGTTGGAGGATGCTTTACATCCAAGCAAGGTAGACCTGACTTCGTTACAAAATCAGGGTAGGTTTGAGAGAATTGCGTGTCCTTCTAGTTCCTTAGAACACGAGTAGTTTCCTCTGTTGGCTGCTCTGGCTACGATTCCTTCCTACATTTTCCTACACTTTATGAACCTCATTTTAGAAAAATGGGCAGGGATGCCTTCATCAAATTTCGCTTTTAAAAAAATAAAAAAACACCGAAATAAACCTCATCCAAGCAATACAAACTAACATATCACAATAACCAAATAAAGTCAGTGTGTAACGTTTCAACCAGCATAGCTCCACTGTCACTTTTGCTATCACCGTTGACAAGTGTTGCCACAAACTCACCGGCAATTGCTATATAACACGAATATCAAATATACTGAAATTTGCAGAGTCGTATGATACGGTCGGAAAAGCAATTTCGTGTTAGATTGGTCAATTTCATATATTGACTAACTAGGCGTGGATGAGAAATGTCACTAAGCCGACTTTATACAATGTAATGGTTATTGATCTAGAGTTTTAGGCCTATCATACATCCAACAATAATCCATTCTTGTAGGAGCCAGAAGCTCCAAGATTATTATTTTTTTTGTATTACCCTGATTTTGTATTGGATCGGGCGGAGGATTAGATAGTATAAAAAAACACAATTCAAGACGGGTCCGATTTTTGTTGTGCTTGTTCCTGCAACCCTTCATTTAATGCCACTTGCATTTTCCATTTAGTTCTATTATATATCAAAGCGTCTTTAATTTGTTTCAATTCACCAGCAACAAATTTTCCAAACAATTCTTCTTTGCTTTCCTTGCCATTACTGACGAGACTTTGGGCGAACTGAAGAGCATTCCTCGCTTCGGACACGATATCTCCCTCACACATCCGGGGATCCACCTGAAATAAACGAAGGCATCAATTATTCAAGATTTTTTTTTTTAATAGAAAGGACCTACCAAAAAGTGGACAAGTCTCAAACGATGGAATTCTCCAACAACTTATTACACTTGATACATAACTAGAAAAACGAAAACCCTTTGGGGCTAAAAAGTGTGACAAAATTCATGGACTGGCTACTAACGCCTCATGATCCTGCCACACCATACCTCGCTCTAAGTGAATATTTTTCCTACATTTTTTTTCGAGTTTTTTTACTTAACCAGACTAAAACCGGGTTGTCTCGACTTAATTGGAATATGAATGGTCAACACACACGATTTTGTCTGCTTGAGATCTGGGGGACTTTTTGGGGGGGACGGGTTTTAAGTAGACTCGATTAATGAGTAGACAAATAGCACTGCTGATTTTAGGATATTTATAAATCGAGCTTAATCTTTTGTACATACTTTCTCGGTGTGCCTATTACCGGCAATTGTATTGAACACAAATTAATTTTACATCATTTTATATACTTAAAATAATAATAATAATAAAATTGCTGTTGATGATCAAGCTGCTGTAGCTATAAGAAAAAAAGAAAATGGGATTTATGTAGGTTGTCTCTTATTTCAATGTAGAAAGGCCTTGTGCACCATTGTAAAAAAAAAAGAGAAGCTTTTACTTCACTCTTATCTTGATCGGATGAAGAATACCTATAACCCCATCCGGCGGGTATCATAAAAGACGACTAAACCCGGATAGGGAGACGCTGGCCTGAGAATCAGCCTCCCCGAAGGCTATTTCCTAAGGGTGCGACACACAATGACGGTAATGGGCGGGGGTGTCGCGGACCCAGGCTTGTCAGGCCGGTTAATCGGCGCCAATGTGTGAATCGAGATGTATAGAATGTGATGGAGATATGTGATGCGGGAAAGAAGGGCATGGTAGTTTCTGTCTTTAAAACAGGGAGATTGCAGATGCTCGCTCTTTGTGAGACAAACATGAAAGGAAATGAATAGTTTTTGTGGGATGGAGTGAATAGAGTACGATTAAGTTTAGATCATGGGAGTAGGAGTATGGAGGTATGACAGTGCTTTTAATTGAGGAATGGCATGGCAATTTGTAACCAGAATCAGGACAATATGAAGCCAGACGGAAGGAACTTTATTTGCTTTAAAATACTAAAAGGTTACACCACTATAAAGAACGGATAGCTAAGTGAGTTAAATAACCCAGCAGCCGATAGAAATAATTGCTTTAAGCTTATTAACAAAATATTTAACTCTAGGATAACTAAGAATTTTTTTATCTTAGAAAATTACTCAGATATGGAATAATTTAGCCTCGAAGTCTTTGAAAGCCCCTTCAGTCAATGCATAGAATTGATTAACATTAGTTTGAAATAAAAAATTACTATAAAGAGCAACAATGCGGTATAACTTCTCTATATTTTATAAGCCGCTTTTCCGTTCACTCTGCTCTGATATACTCAATTCTTTTGTTTTGTTGGAGTGACCTGATGTGTATCTTAGTCTCTGTCGGTCTGTAAATCAAGAAACAAGATGTAATTCAAGGCTCGCATTGCTTGAGTCGATCCTAGAGCCATAAGTAGTCTCGTTGATATGATGGAAGAAAAAATCTGAGCTACTTTAGAAACATTCCAAACGGCAGTCAGGCATAGTTAGCATGTTTTCTGAAGCCATTAAAGATTCCAGTGATGCACTAGTAGGTGACCCCCCGCCCTAATTCTACAGCTAGTATTGCTTTAGCGCTTGAAATTAGGGACACATTTGAACGTTTCCGGAAATACTAATACTAAGCGCGCAAAAGTGTTAGAGAGAGAGAGGGAGAGAGAGAGAGAGAGAGAGAGAGAGAGAGAGAGAGAGAGAGAGAGAGAGAGAGAGAGAGAGAGAGAGAGAAGAGAGAGAGAGAGAAGAGAGAGAGAGAGAGAGAGAGAGAGAGAGAGAGAGAGAGAGAGTGTGTAACAACAAGGAAAGAAGGTACCCTAGGAGACCTTACGGTCCATTCAAGCAGGGTACCTTTGGACTAGCAATCGAGCGGGCACATGGCTGCTCAATTGTTTTGCATCCCTAAACAGCCACTTTTCAAGACCTTGTCTAGTCTTGACTTGAACTGGTCAACAGATTCACTGTTGACAACTTCCACTGGAGGTGCGTTCCACATACCGCAGATACTGTAAGTGAAAAAATTTCCACACATATTGCGGTTGTAACGCTTCAGTTCAAGTTTGAAGCCGTGATTGCGCGTTCTGTTCTCACTCAGTGTGAAAATATCCCGGTAGTCAACATTGTCGAACCCTCGAAGTATTTTGAAGACTTCGATGAGCTGACCACGCAGTCTACGGGTTTCCAGCGAGAACAGATCTAATTCCCTTAGTCTATCCTCATAACTTTTATGTCGGATAGAGGGAATCAGCTTGGTTGCCCTGGCTTGTACGCGTTCCAATCTCGCGATGTCCTTTCGCAATGAAGGACTCCAAAATTGTACGGCATACTCCAGGTGCGGTCGGACAAGTGAGTTGTACAGGCACAGTACAATCTCCTGGTTCCGATAACCAAACTGGCGCTTAATATAGCCTAGCATCCTTTGGGCCTTTTTCGAGAACTTGAGGTCACTAGTGATTGTTACACACAAGTCCTTCTCAGTGTTGGTGGATTCCATAGCAGTGCCCTTAAGGATATACTGAGATTGGGGGTTTCTGTGGCCGATATGCATTTCCCCCCGATAAAAGGCATTTGCCACGTGTCCGACCACTCCCCAATCTTCCCAAGATCTTCCTGCAGGCGGGCAGTATTTCCATCATTTGCAACGTTCATACCAAGCTTGGTATCGTCGGCAAATTTGGAAATCTTAGCAACCATGTCACCGCCCATGTCGTTGACGTAGATGATGAATAGTAGTGTTCCCAGGACAGAACCTTGAGGCACCCCGCTAGTAACGGGCACCCACTCAGAAGACTGTCCATTCACCACCACCCGTTGCCGTCTGCCACTTAGCCAGTTCTCGATCCAGCCGGCTACCTTTCCGTCTATGCCAAGCGCTCGCACTTTCCGGAGAAGGCGGCGGTGTGGTACCTTATCAAAGGCTTTCTGAAAGTCTAGGTAGACCACATCCACCGCCTTGTCCCGATCGTGCTCACTGAAAACGAAGTGGAAGAATTCCACAAGGTTCGTCAGGCATGACCGTTGCCTTCGGAAGCCGTGCTGGGAACTCCTCAGTAGCAGGTTTGACTCTAAATACGACGTCACTTTGTCCACCATGATGCTTTCCATGAATTTACCGACTATCGAAGTCAGACTGATAGGTCGGTAGTTCGACGGTTGGTTACGGTCTCTTTTCTTGAAGATAGGAGTCACCTCCGCCTCACGCCAGTCTCTAGGAACGCATTTGGTCCGGATTGACATGTTAAAGATAGCGCACAGATGTCGTGATACTTCATCGCACACTTCCTTCAACACTTTAGGTAGAAACCCATCCGGTCCAGGGGACTTATTCGTCTTTAGGTCAGCGATCTTTTTCTTTATTTCTCCTTCGGTGAAGTTCATTGCCTCCAGCTTTTCCCCCCGAGTAGGAATCCGTCGGCTGGGAAATGGGACCACACTCTTCAGTAAACACTGAAGAGAAGTAGTCGTTGAGGAGGTTAGCATTTTCTGCAGCTGAATGCTTTAATGTCCCCTCCTCATTCCTCAAAGGGCCAATCGTTCGACAGATTGGTTTACGGCTGTTCACATATCCAAAAAAATCCTTGGGATTCTCTTTACAGAGTCTAGCCACTTGGAGTTCCTCAGACCGCTTAGCCGCCCTTATGCTGGACTTCACTCTCCTGGCTAGCCTCCGGTATTCGTCAAAGTCACCCGAGATCTTCGATTGCCGGTACACATTTCTCTTCTCCCTAAGCAGTTGGCCGATTTCTCGATTAAACCACTTTGGTTGAACAGAGGACCGACGGGGGCATTTCAGAGGGATAAAACGCGATTGAAGACTCATGAATGTGGTTTTGAAACGGTTCCAAGAGTCTTCAACAGCATCGCACTCTTCTAGCCTCGCGTCAGTCAGTCCTGCGCGTAGACCTGCAAAGTCTGCCCTTCTCAAATCGAGTTTCCTTGATTTACTAGTTGCAGGCTCTGCCTTGGGAACTTTGACTACAAATCTAATTAGTCGGTGGTCACTGCCACCGAGCTCTTCGCCAACAGAGAGGTCCTCAACGATGTCATCCTCAGAGGTGAAAACCAAGTCGAGGATATTGTCTCCTCTCGTTGACTCTCTGACCCATTGAGTGAGGAACTCATTGTTCGTGAACTCCAGGAGTAGTGCGTTCTCTGGTTTCCCAGTCAACTTGTGTGTTGAAATCACCCATGACGATACACACTCTGTCTTCGACAAGTTCTCCTAGTAGCTGGTACAGATCTCTGTCCTTTTCAACGAGTTGGGCAGGAGGTCTATAAAGCACCAGGGTCCTGTATTTGGCAGGACCTATCTCTAGGTCAACACCTAGTAGTTCATGGTCGGATACGATGTTGCAATCCGTAGAGTTGAGAGTATCCTTGACATACAACATCACACCGCCACCATCTCTGTCTGGCCTATCTTTCTGGAAGAGCTGGTAACCGGGAATCGTGAATTCACCTTCAAAATCTTGGCTTGAGGTTTTAATCCACGTCTCCGTTATGGCCACCATCTCAGGTTCCTCTGTTGCTACGAGGCCACGGAGCTCAAGAAACTTATTCCTGATTGACCTCGCGTTGAACAGAAGAACTTTTAGGGAGTCCCCCAGTGTAGGACTCCCTACGCTCTTCCGTATTGGAGAGAGAGAGAGAGAGAGAGAGAGAGAGAGAGAGAGAGAGAGAGAGAGAGAGAGAAAGAGAGAAAGAGAGAGAGAGAGAGAGAGAGAGAAAGAGAACAAGTAGTCCAGAGTAAATTTATGTTGTTTTAGTCGCGTGTACGCGACTCTTATAAGTAACTAGGTCGTCGGTCGGATGGTAACCATTTTATTTTTCAATTAGTTATTTGGTAATAACATCCTAACTGGCTGATTTTAACGAAATTTGAAACCATTATGCTGTTTTACATTATCTTTCGAATAATATAATTGCCAAGGTCCCCCCAAGGTTAGTTCGGGAATGATTTAAAGTTTTGAAGGTCGTAAGGTCATAAATCAGAATAAGGGAGAACCCGCAAACTTTTGGTCAGCAGACCTTGTTATTTTAAAGTAGCCTAAAACTAAGTTTATCTTAGTAATTTTGGCGTCTGTGGCCTTCTTGTTGGCGACAGCGGAAAGGATTGATTTTTTTTTTAATCCACCATCATTGCCTGTTTAGACCTAACAGAGGATGAAAGAGGGCGTTAATCCTTCTAAGATAAAAGATAACCTTAGCATTCTTAATTGGTTCTTTTTCTTCAACCCTTAATCCCTTTGATCACCGAACACAATCCGCGTTGTACAACAGAGAGGCAGCTTCCAAGCTGAAATGATGGCATGGGTAGGTGCAATGGTTTAACCATCGCACCGGGGTCATGCCTGATCCAATGGGAACCTCTGAAGCAAACAATGATGATTATCCCCACCAGTCTGAAATGGTAGACTAAAAAATAGACCTACTTGAATTCATTGCAAACTTATTGTATTGCTAAAATTTCACCAATTCCTATTTGGCAAAAACCCGTGCAACTATTCTTGTGGCTATCTTAAAAAAAAGGAAATAGAAGAGAAGAAAGGAAAAGAAAAAAGGAAAGATAAAAAAGGAAAAGAGAAAAGAAGAAAAAAGGAAAAGAAAAGAGAAAAGAAAAAAGGAAAAGAGAAAAGAAAAGAAAAAGGAAAAGAAAAGAGAACAAGGAAAAGAAAAGAGAGAAAAAGGAAAAGAAAAGAGAAAAAAAGTTCTTTAGTAGAGCTCCACTGATCTCTCTGAGGTGTTTAGTTCTCTGCGGTCCTTTTAGACTAATTTATTATATCATATATTTGTTTATATTATAACCTCTGAGAGGTTGTGTTGTGTGAGAACCGAAAGCCCCATAAATAGCAAGCCTCAAGGAGGCATCAAGGGTGAAGTCTCTTGGTGTCGAATGACTCGAGCTGGGTGCTGGGAAATCATGTTTGTTTCATGACCAAGTACCTGCCCACATGTTATTGTTATGAATATTATATATACATATATTGTTGTAAGCCGCTCTTTGGTTGGAGAAGTGGACTCCCCTACAAAAGCACTGGGTCAACTGAGTTGAGTGAAAGTATTGGAGAGCTGAGCAGTGGGTTCGGGCCCCATTGGAAAAGGTTTAGTACTCCCTCTCCATGAAGGGCCCCCAGAGGGTGGCCACAACTTTGGCTTCTGAGGATGTGGATAGCCACGACTGTTGACCTGATGCTGAAGGGCGAATTTGATCTGCAGCTCGAGCAGTGTTCCTTTCCTCTCTTCGAGCTACGGGAACCGTAGGCCTGATCCGTGACTTGGGGGGGGGGGCGAGGGTCTGAAACTGTGAGCAACACACGGTCTGTAGGAGAGAAGGCTCTCCACGGTAAACCAAGTCATTTTTGAGGGGCGGCTACTTCTTTTTCTTTTTACAATTCTATGATAGAGACCCAAGTGTTACCAACCGATTAGCCTGATAGTGCCAAGCTTCAAACCCGCAAAATCTCTTAGAGAGGACTTTAGAAAAATGCCTAATAAGGAAGAAGAGTGTGAAGTCTGAGGACTGCATCGCTGGACTACAGAATTTGCCAGCCAGGAAGGATTTTCAAATACTTGCCTCTTCTGTTTCATACAGAGGCAATTTTTTTTTTAATTAAGGGGCTATCTGGCGACTGCCGACTAAGGCATAAGTTGCCGTAAACAAACAGCCTAATTTAGGCTACTTTAAAAAATTAAACAGAAAACAATAAAAAGGAATAACAATAACAATAACAAAGCAATAACAAAACAATTACAAAAACAACAACAACAATTAAATCGCGTTAAATAAAAGGGAGAAGGCCGGCCTCCCCCAAAAAGTCAATAAGTCCACCAGTCAAAGTACACGCACTCATCCCGAGAACAAGGGACAGGCGGTAGCGACCCCGCCCATCCCGGTACCGGGACAGGTGTCGTGCGCGAAGATCACCCAGACTGGGACATTCGACAAGAATGTGCCGAACAGTCTGGGGGACGACGCAGTCGTTGCAATAGGGCGCAGGCGAGCGCTCCATCAGATAGCGATGCGTCACACGAGTGTGGCCGATTCGGAGACGACAGAAAGCAACCTGAAGCCGCCGCGGCATTGGGGGATAGGTCCATGGGAACAGTCGCGGCGCAATGGCACGCAACTTTAAGTTCCCTTCGACCGTCTCCCATCTTCTTTGCCAAGCAGTCCGAAGAGCTGCCCGTATTCCTGCCATGTAGTCGGTGTGAGGAAGAGCGAAACGCTGGTCCGGTCGCAGAGTCCTCGCGGACTCTTTGGCGCCCTCATCGGCGCGCTCATTCCCCGCAATTCCTACATGTCCAGGAACCCAGCAGAAGATAATCTCGACATCTGCCCGGCTCGCCAAAACCGTGGCGTCACGGATATCGCGAACCAGGGGATGCGGAGATTCCAATGCCCCGAGAGCACTCAGGGCGCTTTGTGAGTCGCTATAGATCACAATCCGGTCTCCGAACCGGGCACGTCGCGTAATCTCCCGTACCGAGTGGTGTATTGCCACCAGCTCGGCCGTGAAGACAGACGCAGCGCCTGGTAGAGCCCCGCTGACTTCAAACAGAGGGGATACGGCGTGGAAGCCGACCCCCTCTTGGGACTTGGAGCCATCCGTATACACTGGCACGGTACCAGCGTGACACGATGTGTGCTCCAAAAAGGTCGAACGCAATACTCCCGGCGCAGTACAAGCTTTGGGAGCAGAGGCGTGGCGACAAATAGCCAAATGTGGTACCCTCCAGGGTGGCGTCCTGGGCAGAACCAGGGGCGCCACCGGCCCGAGAGCTATATCTACTTCTCGAAGGAGTTTCCTGGCCCTAAACCCAAAGGGCTTAGGGTATGACTGGCGTCTCTCGGCGGCATAGGCACCATCGAGATCAGCTGCGGATGCAGTGAGAGCTGTTGGCGACTGAGGGAGGCGCCGGGCTCGCGCGTACAGGCGAGTGATGCACTGCACGCGGCGCAGAGCGAGTGGCATCTCCCCAGCATCGACCAACAGGCTCTCAATGGGGGAAGTGCGGAAGGCACCGATCGCAAGGCGAAGGCCGGTGTGGTGGATCGAATCCACCTTCCGCAATAAACGCTCGGCTGCGGATGCATAAAACTCGCATCCGTAGTCGAGCTTCGAGCGAACAAAGGATCGATAAAAAAGTAAGGCGGTAGCCCTATCAGCGCCCCAAGCGCTGAACGTCACGGAACGGAGAATGTCCATGGCGCGGGTACAAGAGACCCTAAGGCTGCGAATATGAGCCTCCCAGGTGAGGCGTCGGTCGAATACAAGACAAAGGAAACGGTGCGACTCAACCACATCCAGGCGCACCCCATTAAGAAACAAATCTGGGTCGGGGTGAAGCCGTGGATGGCGGCAGAAGTGCACCACCTTAGTCTTGGCCAAAGAAAACCGAAACCTGTGCGCTTCGGCATAGTGAGAGACGCGGTTCAATGCCTGTTGGAGTCGACGCTCCAGAGTTGGCATCTGGGCCGCGCCAAAAGAGATCGAAAGGTCGTCCACGTAGAGCGTAGCGAGAACATCTTCCGGCAGCACCGAGGTGATGCCGTTGATGCTCAGGGCAAAGAGTGTGACACTGAGGACACTTCCCTGCGGGACACCCTCTTCCTGCTCCTTTGGGCCGGAGAGGGCTCCCCCCACCCGTACGCGGAATCGACGATCTCGCAAAAATTCAGATATAAAAATTGGGAGGCGTCCCCTCGCCCCCATCGTGTGGAGAGTCTCCATGATACCGTATCGCCATGCGGTATCATAGGCCTTCTCCAGATCAAAAAACACCGTGGCGTAGTGCTGTCTACGAAGGAAAGCCTCGCAGACGGCACTTTCCAGTCGGAGCAGAGCATCCGACGTGGAGTGGAACTTACGGAAGCCGCACTGTGCAGAAGACAGATGGCCTCCGCTGTCCAGGAAATAGGCTAATCTAACATTTACCAATTTCTCCATCAACTTGCACACGCAAGAGGTTAGAGAGATTGGGCGGAAACCGGTCGGAGTAGAGTGATCTCTCCCCGGCTTGCGAAAGGCGAGCACAGTAGCGATTCGCCAGGAGTCTGGGAGAAGACCTTCCACCCAGATCCTGTTGAACAAATCTAACAGAAAGGCCATGCCTCGCTCACCCAGGTGTCGAAGCATGGCGTACGGGACATCGTCCGGACCATGGGCGGTGTCCGCGCACGAAGCGAGAGCGGAACGCAACTCACTCACAGTAAACTTGTCGTTGAAGGGTTCTCCGCCTCTGGAGGTAAAGTCCAGCCGGCGGCCTTCCGCGACATCACGACGTGCATTGAATGCTGGCGGAGCAGCATCACGGCTAGAGAATGCGGAAAAAGCGGTCGCTAAGGATTCCGCCACGGACGCGGGGTCCGAGATTGCGGTCCCATTCTCCTGGAGAACGGGAGGGGGGTCCTGCGAGAACTTGCCCCGAATCCTTTTGACTCGCTTCCACACCTCAGCTAAAGGGGTCTTCCCGTTAAGTGAACACACGTATGCCCGCCAAGAAGAGCGGCGGGCGTGCTTCGAAATATACCGGAACCTAGCCCTAGCCCGACGAAATTCAGCGACAGTGAAATCGTTCGGGCGGCGCTTATAGCGCATGTAGGCATAACGCTTCTGTTTCAGGGCCCTCTCACACTCGGCCGACCACCATGGGAGTGGTCGGCGTGCAAAACGGCCAGACGTCCTAGGAATAGTAGTCAGGCCTACGGCGATGAGGTTGCCGGAGAAGAACTCAACGGCCTCATCTACCGACCTAAACTCCTCGACTGAGATAGAGAATTCAGTCATTTCCTGAAATGCAGGCCACCGCGCCCGCGCCAAGCACCACCGAGGTGGTCTCTCAGGCGGCAGTTGCCCTGAAAATGATATTTGAATGGGAAAGTGATCACTACCATGGAGGTCATCGACCACCCCCCAATCAAAATCAGGCTGTGCATCTGAAGAGCACAAAGATAGGTCAAGGCAAGAAAATGAAGCGGTTCTCGGACAGTGATGCGTAAACTCATCCACGTTTAGGACACCCATCTCAAGCTCTTCGATCAGATCGGCAAGGACTTGTCCCCTGGGATTTATGGAGTAATCTCCCCAGAGAGGATGCCTGCCGTTCAGATCTCCAAGCAAGAGATAGGGCCTCGGCAACCGTGCCACGACGCGGCGGAAGTCCCCCGCGTCGAAGTCAGCTGACGGTGGAATGTACGCAGAAATGATAGTATACCTCCTATCCAGGTGCAGCTGCACAGCCACTGCCTGAAAGGAGGTATCTAAAGAGAAAGGAAGAACGGAGACATCATGCCGGGTGTAAACCGCGCATCCCCCAGCCCGGCCATCCCGCGGTGGTGGGGTCGCAAGACCCTTATACCCCGGGAGGGCAGGCAGCGGGCACGCGCCTAGCATGGTCTCCTGCAAAAAAATAGCTAACGGGGAACGGGACGAGACGAGCCTCCGCAGCTCCTCCCAGTTGGCCCGGAGTCCACGGCAATTCCATTGAAGGAATATGCCCTCCAGGCCTAGCTCGGAGGAGACGCGGGGGCCCTCCTCGAATTGAAGACCCTCACGGGAATGGCCGTACGCTTCCCGGGGGCAGAACCCCGGGCGCTGTTGGCCGGACAAAGCGCTGAAGGCGCTGTCGCCTTCGAGGACTTATTGGGGGAGGTTGGGCTCGCCATGCGAGTCTTTTCCTCCCTCCGCCTCGAAACCTTAGGCGGGCGTTGCGGCTTGGGAGGCGGGGGGCCCTCTTTTCGAGGAACCACCGTCTCCGAGCCACTCGCTCCACCTCGGGGCGTGGGCGAAGGGGCCGAAGCTCCTTTGTTGCTGTCCTCCTTTCGGGGAACAGCTTTAGGAACCCCGGAAGATGGCCTAGCGACCATCTTCAGGGGTGTTGCCTCCTGTGAGTCTAACGACTCTGTGGAGGCGCGTGGCCGTTTCGCCTTACGGGAAACGGTCACGCTGGGGGAAGAGGGGGGAGCCCTGGTATTAGCCGGGGCTGGATGTGAACCCTTTTTGCCACCAGCTCTACCAGGGGAGCGCCCGGGTGTAGTAGAGCCCGCAGAAGGGCTCCGAATGGGCGCGGAAACAACCGTGCTCATTGGCCTGGATGGGCCAGGAGCAGAGGGTGCTTTTCTAACTATTGAGGCATATGACGTCCCAGGCAGAGCCGGGCGCGCCAGGACCAAGTCCTTAGCCTCGCGGAATGAGAGTCGATCCTGGGCCTGAATGGCCAGGATTTCTTTCTCAAGGAGATATGCACCACATTGCTTCGAAGAAGCAGGGTGCGGCTCTCCGCAATTGACACACTTGGCCACACACGATTTGGACTTATCGTGTGCGACCTTGGAGCAATTTACACAGACTTCGGGTGACCCCGATTTTGCACGTCTACATGATCGATTCGTGTGGCCGAAGCGGTGACAGTAATAGCACCGCCGCGGCAGTGGCACGAATGCCTTCACGCGGTAGCGGTACCAACCGGCACGCACCGACTCAGGGAGCTTGTCACAGTCGAACGTGACGAAGAGTGTAGGGGTGGGTCTCGAGGCCCCTCCCTGTTTTCTCATCACACGTTCGACCTTGACCGCCCCATGGTCGGCCAGCTCTAGGGTGATGTCTTCTATGGAGTAGTCAACGAGTTCCCTCGCATAAACTACTCCTTTTACAAAGTTCATGGTAGAGTGCGGCGTCACACTCACCGGGGTGCCATGAAGTGTCCGAAGAGCACTTATCTTGGCCGCCTCGGCGGGATTCGCCGCATTCGCCAGAAGGCTCCCGTCCGAGAAACGGGTTACCTTCGGCTCTCTACCAATTGCACTAGCTAATCCTCTCCTCTGATGGATCATGTTGCCCTTGGACAACATGGTGCCATCAGTGGAGCGAATAACGAGGAAGCGTTTGAAGCCAGCGGGCTCGAAAACGCCAGGTAACCTCTGAATGAGGGGCCCCGATGTCATCGAGGCTCCGCCCTGTGCACTCTTGGTCTTAGTCAAGGGCTCCGCACACGAGGGGGTAGAGGGGCCGGATGTGCCGATCTTGGCTTGGTCGCCTACCAAAGTGGCAGCAGACCCATCCGTCCCCGCAGCCCCCGCGGATGGAGAGGAGCCCCGAGTCTTTTTCGTCTTTCTTGTCTTTTTCTTCTTTTTAGGAGAGGAGGGCGGGGAATGAACCCGCTTTTCACCCCCGCCGGTAGAAGCCCCCAGGCCAGATGGACCGGCCTCAGCCAGGTCCTTCTCTGAAATGGAGAAGGTCCCGGTGGGCGCAGGGGATTCATCCGGAGGAGATCCCTCCCCTCCTTGTCCTGCCTGAGAATCCACAGCCGTTTGATGAGGACCTTGCATAGGGGCGGATTCGGGTTCGGTGCTTGGCGCCAAGCCCGGATTCCCCCCCATGGAAGGCCCTACCTTCTGAGGCTGGTTTTCCTCAAGGACCATGTCTATCACAGGAGGGGCCTCCAATTGGCCATCCCCTCCCAGGAAAACGCAGGTCCCCTTGGCAGCGTCATAAGTCTTTAGTGGGGAGGCACAGGCCTTGACCCCGGCAAGGTTTAATATTTTTGCCAGCAGGTCTTTTGAGGGAAGCGACCGAAGGGGCCTGGCTTCCCTCTCCCCCCTAAGGGGGTTTGCCCTACCGAGCCGCTTTGATGTGGAGCGGCTGGCTAAGGGTGGCCTGCTGGCTTTCTTGGCAGTCCCCTTAGAAAGCATAGGAGGGACTGCCGCTGGAGATAGGGAGGTGCCCGAAAGCACCTCCAGAGAAGGGGGTGAGGGGGAGTCCCCTACACCCGTAGGCGTAGGAGAGGAGTAAGCCTCCTCTCCGGTTAAAGAGGTATGGAGGGTCCCCTGCGCAAGCACAGGGGGGGGGACCTCCATCTTTTCTGTGGAGCTGCACGAGGGCGGCTCCGTTGTTGTTATAGGGGGAATTAAGGGGAGATGGTTTTTTTTTTCATCATTGGGCATGGTGACCCTCTTTGTTTTACGGGACGCAATCGCTCACCACCTCTTGCAGTAGCCCGCACTGCAAGAGGTGCTTACAGGCCCGGCAGAGCCAGGCGCCGCCATTTGGGACCACCCCTCCCGCCTGGTGGCCTGGCAGTCCTTCGGCATGGCGGCTCCACCTTGAACACGGCGTAAAACGGATAGATTTTGAAGACGAGAGGAAAAGGGATGTGAGGAAGGTATGGGTGGGGATGAAGCAGGTTGTTAAAAGCCAACCACCCCAGACCGGAGCTCAGGGGTTAGGGGACATTGTCCCCTCCCCCCTCAGCCCCGATCCGGGACGATTGGCTGAGAAGAAGGTCAGCTTCTACCCTGTGAAATTAGAGGCTGACCAGAGAAAGTTGTGGGAGAGGTTGTATGAAAAGCGACGAGTTAGGATAGGAATACAGGCTATCTGAAGGAAGGAAGAGAGGCTAAGCTGGGGCCGGACGGGGCGCTGGATCCCGTCAGCACGGCGGCCAGGATGGCAAATCGCCGCGCCCCTTACGGGGCATACAGAGGCAATATACTGAAGTAGTTTCTGCTCTCCAGAGTAGAGTAGTATTTCTGGAGCAGGAAGTGAGCAGTCAAAAGCGCACCATTGATTCCTTGTTATGTGAGGTGGATGTACTGGAAACTGCCAAGAAGGGCGGTAGCAAGAGTGCCAACGGCGAAAACAACAGTAAAAATCATGTTGCAGATAAGAGAGCAAAAAGAAAAAGCAGAACAAAAGAAGTAGTAAAGAGGAGTCCTATACAGCACCAACCTCAAGTACTGCTGTACTGGTTGGTGACTCAATCATCAGAAACCAGGGGAAGTAATTTGGTGCCGTTCGTGGATAGTACGATGCTTCTCTAGCGCGAAGAATAAACAACTAGCAAATGAGATAGAAAATATAGAGCATAGCAGTAGGAAAGATGCTATCATTGCTAATGTTAGTGGTAACAACTTGTTCCTCAATACTAAAGAGACGGGTAATACGGAAGAGATTCTCCATGATGCTGGGTCGATCACTGATGAACTCAAGCTGAAAACAAATAACGGGATCATTATAGGAATTCTGCCTCGAATGGAAGTATCTACGTCTGCCTTGAGCAAAGCAATAAGCATTAACGAGAGACTTTAGGATGTGTGCGTTCCTCATGGCATACGGTTTGTGGACCCATAGGACATTTTCTACGGACAAAGCGATTTATTCGCAAAAGACGGCGTGCATCTTAATCCCCGAGGCAAAGTAGTATATGGTGATATGGTAAACCAGGTTCTTTACCGTGTCATCCACTCAGATCCGAGAGAGAAGCCTACTCCTCAGGTTTCACCCTCAGTAGAGAGCCCCTCTGGTGAAGCTCCTGCTCCTTCGTACCGGGATGTGGAAGCTACCACATCAAAGGCGCCAGCTGCCACCCCCGATTTGTGTGAGGAGTCACCTGTAGCACCCTCCTCGAGTGCGTCGGAAAACGAATGAGGCAGAGGGAGCGTCCGAAAAGACGTGACTCCCTTGAGGTGTTACTATTTAATGCAAGGTCCTTTAGAAACAAAAATGCTAGAGTTCAAAGCATTTCTAACAACAGAAATATTTGAAATCGTAGCTATCACAGAATCCTGGATTCACGCAAGTGAACGCGACCTAATTGGCCAATTTTAAATTCCAGAGTACACACTGTTTCACAAAGATACATCAGAGAAACCTTGGATCCTATCGAACGTACATCAAACACGGGTAAAGAGTTACTTAGCATGGACCTTAAGCTAAAGATAAATTGTACAGATCTCGACGAGGCCGATGAGCTGTATACAGAAATTACTGACTTAATAAGCGAGCATACAGCGGTTATCTTAGGGGATTTCAACTGACATGTAAACTGGGAAGACAGAACAGGGGACGATGAAAGTAGGAGGCTTCTTCACTTTGCAGATGAAGCCTTTCTCACCAAATGGGTACATGAGCCTACAAGAGGGGATAACATACTAGATCCTTTGCTCACCACTGAGGATAATCTAGTACCTAATATAACTGTGGATGAGGACTTAGGTGCAAGTGATCACAATGTTATGTGTTTTATGAGTTTTACGTGTGCCTAAACTCGAGGAAAAGAATTGAAGACGCAGCCTTCCTGATCTGAGAAGAGCCGATCTTGCTGGACTGAGGAGGAGTTGGTGCATCGACAGTTGACGTAGGTGTCAGCGTTCATGAGACCTGGAACTCATTCCATGTTCGCTTTATGGCACAAGCCAAGTTTGTGCCAAATCCGGGGAATTGCCGACCCATCAGCCTTACTTCCATAATAGGCAAGATACTCGAAGGTGTCAAAGTGGATAGAGTAGTAGAGTTTCTGGGGGGAAACAACCTGTTATTAGACTCGCAGCATGGTTTTCGGCGTCACATATCATGCTTAACCAACCTGATAGATTTCTTCCATGTCATGCGTCAAGAATATGGCAGGAACAGAACAATCGACATATTTTATCTCGACTTCCAGCAAGCCTTTGATAAAGGGATTGTACCTCAAAAGTTTGCGAATGTTCACGCAACTAGCAAACTTCTGGGTATCAATGAGAGATTAGGGCACCTAAGTGCAATGATAGGCGTCAAATTCTTGGATCCGTTTGATCGATTCTTTGGATGTGACGACGTGTACACAGAGGATGGTGTCCACCTCAGTAGCCGAGGTAAGAGAAGAGAGCTCTAGCTGATCTCATCGACCAGAACGCCTTCTGGCTGATGAGGGCGACACGAGCATTACTGGTAGAGCGCTTTGGGAATATAATATGGTTAGGATCAGGAAGGGAAGGCATAGAGGCCCCCCTTCATTGGTGAACCAAACTCATCTCGAGCGGAGATGGGTATACAGAACTCTGCCGCATAGATTTCGAGGGTGAGTATATGATTCCCGGTTACATGATATTCCACCGCGATAGACCCAATCGAGAAGTTGGTGAGTATTGTTATACGTCCGTAACTGCTTTCCCGCAATGTTACAAGTGTCTAAGAGATCCTAGGAGTAGACAAATCTTGGAAGCTCCCCCATCCTCTCTCTCTCTCTCTCTCTATATATATATATATATATATGATTTTGTGATTAATCATTACAAGTGCATAAATTGTATTGTATATTAATTTATTGAGTATAAAACGAAGTGTATATACATATATATCAATACTAAATTTCATTAAGTTTAAGATAAAGTGTAATAAAGTGTAATTAAGTATTTTATAAAGTGTAAATATGCAAACTAAACAAGAAGTGTAATTTAGTGAAGTATAAAGTGATAAGTGAATAAACTCACGTGGATCATACTTTGTTTACAACCAAAAGAGAAAAAATCTATTAAGGAAGATTCCAGGAGATCAGAAACTAAAGCAGTGTTGCTTTAAATGCAAAAACACGAGATGGATAATAGACTTCCCATAGCAGCCTTTTGATAATATTACGTCAAGGAGTGTATGCGAACTTTGTAAGATCAAGAGAAACAAAAGATGGAAAAATCAAAGTGGATGTCTGTTATAAGCCAAATGGAAAATCGTATCAAAGCCCTCTAATTAAAAAAGTGTAATTGCCAAACAGAAGACAAAGCAAGAATAACCAGAATAGATCAGAAAATCGTAAAATTAGAGCAAGAAGTAGCACTGCTTACTCACAAAACGGATAATACAAACATACGAGAAAATTAACAATTTATTGAAGTCACAAATAAGCGCCCAATAAAACCAAACATACCAAAAGAACCAGTTATATCAACACAAAATAGGTTGAAATTATGTTCAATGAAGAAGAAACGTACTTAGTTGGTGATTCGATAATTCAAAATCAAATAGATCACTTCGGAACCTGGAACAGCAAGAAACGCGAATTTCGCTGCTACCCAGGAGTAAAAATTAATCGTGTAACAGAAGAAATAAGGAACTTAGAGATAAACAACAAAAAACTACCAAGGATTAGAAAGCATAATAAAAGACTACACTAACATGGTTAAAACAACCAAATCGAAAACGGATAATGGAATTGTTGTTGGCATACTCCCTAGAATATAATTATGAGAAATATGAAAATTTAAGCCGAGCTATTGGGATAAACTAACGTTAAAAAGATATTTGCAAAAAGGAAAATGTTAAATTTGTGACTGGCTTTTATTTATGCACAACAAGGACATGTATACTCAAGATGGGATTCACCTCTGCGGAAAAAGAAAGAAAACCTATGGAGGCAGACTACAAATAACCTTAAAGAACCCTTTGGAAAATAAACCTTTGATAGGCCCTTGTGGCTTTTGTCATCCGTGAAATTATGTTATGTTATGTTAAGTAGCACAAGGAAACGGCCAAATCCCCTCAACAAAGAAATCGGATAAGTACATTAAAAGCCATTTTATTCAATGCGAGGTCAATTAGAAACAAGTTTTCAGGGTTTCGAGCGTTAGTATCAATTAAGAATTACGACATTATCGGTATCACAGAATCGTGGATTCACTGACACTCGAGGGATATTATTTCAGAATTTCAATTACAAGAATACAAATTATTCCATAAAGATAGAATCGAGACAGAGGGTGGAGGCGTTCTTTAGTACGTCCGTGAGGATTTGCATCCTATAGATTGTAGCATTGACTCTGCTTTTGAAATAATAGGATTAAATTAGACCAAAAAACGAATTTACATGTCACTTCGGTTTACAGGAAGCCGCATCAACTTCTGGAGGTAGATAATAAATTTTAGGAATTCTTGACCAACATCAGTAAAGATAAGCTAATATTTTTCATTGGAGATTTTAATTGCGCTAAAGTAAACTGGCCTATGAAAACTGCCGACTCAGGACAAAGATTGCTGTTTCATAGATGCGAATTTCCTGACTCAGTGGGTGAGAGAACCAACAAGAGGTGAAAATATATTGGATTTAGTGTTAACATCAGACGATGAATAATTTCAAATGTAAATGAAAGAGATAGAATTGGTAATAGTGGTCATAATCTAATTAAATTTGAAATTAATATTCTTTATGTTAGAAAAAAGGTCAAATTCACCAAACTAAATTTGAAAAAAAAAGCTAATTTTGCTGGACTAAGGAAGAGCTTAAGTAATTATACGGTAAATAATGAAGATATTAATGAAGCATGGCATGAATTTAAAAACCATCTCCTAAATAAACAAGCTCAATTTATACCCTTGAATGTTAGTAACGTCAAAAATGCCAATAAACCTAAATGGTTATCTGCTGAAATTTTAAAAAATCATTAAAGACAGAGATAAAGCGTACATAATACTAAAATCTAAAAATAGCAGAGAATAGAAATCATTATATAGAAATGAGAAGAAAAGTTAAAACTGAAACCAAAGAAGCGAAAGGAAATGAGGAGATAAGAGTAGCTCTAAATTGTAAAAAAAAAAATCCAAAGGAGTTTTTTGCTTTAGTAAATAGTAGAAAACCGATAAAAAAAAAACAGCATTAGCCCTATAAAAGACAAATATAATATTTTACAATTTAACGATATTGATATAGCAAATACTTTAAATGAATACTTTGCATCAGTGTTTACAAAAGAGAGTATGAATAATAATCCCATACCAACTATTATAAATGCTGGCAATAAACTACTTGAATCGGTGGGATGCACTGTCAATACTACTATAAGAAAGCTTATTGAGAAAATGAATAAATACAAATCTCTGGGACCAGATAAAATATCCCCAAGAGTTCTAAAAGAAATCAAAAGATCACGTGACTGAACACCTAACGCAGATCTTTAATTTATCGTTAGAAAGTGGAATCGTTCCTCAAGATTGGAAGTTGGTAAATGTAGAGCCAATATTTAAAAATGGGTGCAAAGAACTAGCTAGTAATTATCGCCGATAAGTTTAACTTCAATAGTTGGAAAACTGCTCGAAAACTGTATTGCTGAGAAACTAGCTGAGCATTTAGAAAAGAATAAATTATTAAATGACTCCCAACATGGCTTTAGATTTTTCCCACTATAATAATATATGCCGAGTTTGACAATAACAGATCAGCTGATATTTTGTATTTAGATTTTCAAAAAGCATTTGATAAAGTAACGCATAAGAAGCTGATGTCTAAAGTAAGAGCCTTAAGAATAGAGGGAAAAATAGCTAAATGGATTGAAAATTGGCTTACTCATCGTAAGTAGAGAGTAGTCATCAACAGACAAGCGTCAGAATGGACTTGTGTGAGTAATGGTGTTCCTCAGATTTCTGTCCTTGGACCTTTGTTTTTCATTATGTATGTTAATGATGTAGATGATGACTTAATGTCAAAAATTTCTAAACTCGCTGATGACTGCAAGTTAGGAAAATGAATAATAACTGAACAAGATGTTATAGAATTTCAAAATGATATTGATAAGATAGCACAATGGTCTGTAGAATGGGAGCTACCCTTAAAACTTAATAAGTGTAAAGTAATGCATGTGGGGTCTAAAACCCCAAGAGCAGAATATAAACTTTTTGATCAAATAATTACAGAAATTGATAATGAAAAAGATCTTGGAGTCTATATTTCAAATGATCTTAAGTTTTCTCGGCAGTGTATTGAAGTGGAAAAGAAAGCAATAAAGCTTCTCCGATATATCAAGCGTCAATTTAATTATAAAAATAAAACTCCAATTTTAAATATGTACATTGTATATATTTAAAATTTTATTTTTATTTTTATAAAACTGAATATTCTTCTTTGATTTAATTTGATCGATATTACCAATTACCATTTTCTTAGTTGTTCGTTGTTCTTCCAGAAACGTTTGCTCCAATGGCGGTACCTTCTTTTCTTTGCTACAAGAACAGTTTTCAAAGCTATCGCATTTACAACACGAAATATCAAACAATTGTTCTGCATTCTTTGTAAAATCGTCACATTTCTGTTTAAATGATTTCACATTTTTCCTGCTAATATTTCTCATTAAAGCCTGATATTTTGAATAATAATTTAAAATTCTTTTCCTAACTGCATCTATTGACACACAAGGGATTGATGCCGTTTTCCAAATAGAAATTAACTTCTCCGCTACTAATGTGATAATTTGTTTAATTGGCGGGTCTTTTCTATTGCGGCTTTTTTCCTTTTCTCGCTCAAACAAAACATATTTTATAACATCTTTATAAGTTGGTAACACTTGTTCACTAATGGCGCAGGGTGCGCCAAACAGAGGGCTTTCAATTTCATGACGCTTTCTAGGTTTAAACGCCATAATTAAATAGTTTTAATTTTGTTTTTACGTATTATTTAGCTCTGAAATAAAATAAAACGTGTATAAATATTTAATGTACACTATAAATAACTGTTCTTAACTACAAATAGAAGAATGTGATAAAAACAATAGACACTAGACAGAGCCACACACACAACCAACCTCAACGATATCCTCCGCGCTACTGAAAGTCTGAAACAGCATTGTCACGTATTCCGCTAAGCCGCCTATATGCCATTGAGGAACCTCTAAATGTCAATCGATTACTTCTTTAAAATACACTAATTATTTGTTTGGAGGTATCACGTCAAAATTCGAATTTAGTTGGCCTTATGCTAAAAAAAAATGTGAAATGCACTTTTATCAGAATTATTTATAAATTTTATCACAATTATTTATAAATTTATTATATACAAAAGACTACAATGTAAAATACATAAAAAATAGGGTTTTTGCTCAAATGTGCATTTCACATTTGTTTTAGCATACGACCTTACTAATTTTCAGATATAATCCACGAAAGTCAAAATTTAGTTAAAAATCGCATTATTTTCAATTTTCAATGGCGTTGAGGAACCTTTAAAAATTATAATATCAAAAAATCCTTATAGAAGGTTTAATTTGACAGATAGCCCCATAAAAAAATCGTGGTGGGAAAATAAATTTCAGAAAAAATGTTTTTTGTTCCCCCCTAAGGTACAATGTATTTGTAAGAGCACAATTAGAATATTGTGCCCAGGTCTGGTCACCATACTTAAGAAAATACATTGACAGATTGGAGAAGGTACAAGCAAGGACAACAAAAGTGATACCAGAATTACGAAATCATAATTATGAGACAGATTAGAAAGGCTAAACTTATTCAGTCTAGAAACAAGACGATTGATAGGACAACTAATAGAGGTGTTCAAAATAGCGCCGAAGCATCTGAGGATGTAGTGTCCAGTAGTTCAGTCGACACTTTTAAAATTAGACTGGACAAAATAATAAACAATATTTGATAAAAAGTGACAAGACTTTGTATGTTGAAAAAAAACAAAAACATGTTCTATGTTTAGATTAGTAAAATATTGTTATTATCTGTTTTGATATATTGACAATCTATTGAATATATGTTTATGTCAAGCATACCTAATAAAACATTATTGGATGTGAATTTTTCTCAAAATATCCTATGGAATTGCATTGATAACCCCCCCCCCCCAAAAAAAACCCAGCATGTTCGAAATTTACATAAGTAAGATATACTATTATTATTATTATTAATTTGTTTGAATGTATTAACAAGGTATTGTATATATTTTTATGTCACACTTTTAGAATAAAACTGGACTTAGTAAGAAAAAAAGGTAGATGATAAATGAAAAATTGAAAGTGATAAAAAAGAGCATGTTCTAAGTTTAGATTAGTAATATATGTTAGTATTTTCAAGTATATATTCCTGCTTTGCTGTTAAAATTTCCTGGTCGTGTATATGTCTCTTGAAGTACATACTTACTTTCCTTGTAACTCTCTCTCTCTCTCGAACTCTTAGTGATCGGACGTGTCGACTCGTCGCCCCCCGCTCAGAAAGACATATCTTAATTTACATGATATATCTTGTTTTCTTTGTTATAGTGCTTTGCTAGTGCCAGTGTATTGTGTTGGGAGTGTTTTAACAGTCTAGAACATCACTATTTTCTTTAAATTTGGTTTATATTCATTTTTTGTGTGTGATGCAATTTATTTTGCCCCACCAAGTATTGCGTTGTCTTCACTGCCAGTTTATCTCCTTTTTTTTTACTGTTCTAGTTTTATTTCTATTATTTTCCCCTTACTTTATTCAATTTACTCAAACCATTTTAGACTGTGTGGTAGTTTTCACTGAGTCTCTTCTCTGAATTTGACAGTTTTATGATCTACATCCCGTTTACAGACATTCTAGCTCAAAAAATTAGCTTACTTCCTCCCTCTACTCTTATTGTACCAACACATCACAAAATACACATATCTCAAACAGTCATACAAGTAAGATAAATAAAAACAAATTACATACGCACACAAACATACATTCCTTTTAGCTTTTCTTCTTTTTTTTTAACCTTAAACACACTTTAATACACGCCCTAATACACATCCTACAAATACACACATACATACACTTCCGCTCACCCCATACTCACATCATCACACAAAAACACATCCAACACACAACCAAATAAGTAAGACAAATACAAGCCGCCCTCATACAAGTAAGAGATATACATACTAATTACATACACACACGCATATACACTTCCTTCAGCTCTTTTCTCCTACCTTTTTATTTCAACCTTAAACACACACACACATCGCTCTAATACATCAACCCACATAACTCAAGCACACACACACACGCGAACATTTTCGCTCAGCCATTATCACACATCACACACGTACACATCCCTCAGACAGTCCCATAGATGAGAGCTTTTTCACATGCACACACACACATGCACGCATTCTAGGGATAAATGCAATATGCCAGGATCAGAGGATTTGAAGGTACAATGCTGTAAATGCACAGGTACTCGTTGGTGTATCGATTTCAGAGAAGGGAATTTTAAAGATATTACCAAAGATAGCATTTGTATGTTTTGTCAGGGTTGATTTGGGAATGGAGAGAAATCGCAGGGATGTGGAGCAACGACATAATTGCGAGATGACTGTTTAAGAGATCAAGTGGGGTACTTAGAGGGAAATGGCCTCCGAGAGTTGATGGAACTGAAAAACCGAGTCGGTCAACTTTGGGAGGAGGTCAGCCGCCTTAGCCACGTGACGGGGACGGCGACTTCCACGGGTGGAAGTGGGAGAGACTGTATGAGATAAATAGGGGGGGAAGGAAATAATCATAGGAGATCTGAACAGGGAAAGGTTGGTACAGCTAGCTCTGGGGAGGGAGAGAGGAATGGGGTAGAAGCGGAAATGGGCCAAAGTGTGTGTGGGGGGGGGGACCCCCAACCAAGTTGGTGTTCGCCTTAAAGATCCCTTGATGACTAATAGGGAAAATGGCGGGAGAAACTTCGATGCCAGCCGCAGTTATGCTGAAGTTGTGGCTTCGTCGGCTTCTACCAGCAGGAATCCAGCGCAGTCTGAGGGGTTAGATGCTGGGAACCAGGTTGCAGCCTCTGGTGGGGTTGCTGTAAGCGAGAAGAAGAAACAGGGAAAAAAATAGGAAGGGAAGGAGGAGTTGCTGAATCAGCCACGGGTGAATCGGCGATACCTATGGTGGGCACAGAGGCGGAAACCACCCCTTTGGCCGGAGATATAGGTAGTGGAAAACAGGTCGTAACCTCTAGTGGGCCTGGCTTAAGCAAGAAGAAAAGGAAGAGGAAAAGTAAAAAGAAAGGGAGCTGCTGGAGTAGTCACGGGCGAATCGGCGACACCATTGGGAGGAACAGAGATGAATAGTAGTAAGTCGGGCTCCGGGACCACGAAGGAGAAAGCAACGCATCTGAACCAATTTAAGCTGCGGTCAAATGGGGAAGTGCAAGGCGTTGTGGTGGGGGACTCTCAGGCCCGAAGCCTAGAGCCACCTTGGAGAAGGTTGGGGATATAGATGGGAGGTCCGATGCCTTCCGGGTCGGGGCAACGAGGCACTCGGGAGGGAGGTCGAGGGGGTGAAGATTCCCCCCAGGAACTGTGTACTCGTCTCGATGGTAAGTGGGAACGATCGCTTTCTCAGAGGAGGGTCAGTAACACCGAAGCCATCCTGATGAATGCAATGGTGACTGCGGATGATCTTCGCGATAAGACCGATCGGGGATTGTACTCCGAAAGTTTGCGAATGTGCAGGCAACTAGTAAACTTTTGGGTATCAATGAGAGATTAGGGCACCTATGTGCAGTGATAGGCGTCAAATTATTGGGTCCGTTTGATCGGTTCTTGGATGTGATGATCTGTACACAGAAGATTGTGTCCACCTCAGTAGCTGAGGTAAGAGTGCACTAGCTGATATCATCAACCATAACGCCTTCTGGCTGATGAGGGCGACACGAGCATTACATGCAGAGCGCTTGGGGAATAGAACAGGGTTAGGATCAGGAGGGGAAGGCATGGAGGCCCCCATCACTGGTGAACACAACTCACCTCGAACGGAGGGAGGTATAGAGAAGTCTGCCTCCGAGGAGGAACCGGGCTCCCATGAAAAGGCGGCAAGGTTGGAGCTTAGATAGATAAACGTCGGTGCGCCCGTTTCTGGGACCCACGGGGCAGGTCTCTGCAACTCAGGTGTCGCTCGAGGGGCTGTGCCTGCTTCAGGGTACAACAACTTGACCGTACCGCAGGGAAACGCCTAAGGCTATGGGACGTGAGGAATAGTTAGCGTTCCCTTAAATGCTCATTCCTTAAAGCCAGGTCAATACGAAACAAGTGGGACGACCTTGTAGTCATATTGTTCGGTATCACCCGAATAGACGTAGTTGCCATCGTAGAAACCTGGCTTCACACTGACACTCGAGATTTCGAGGGTGAGTATATGATTCCCGGTTACATGATATTCCACCGCGATAGTCCCAATCGAAAAGGTGGCGGAGTATTGTTATACGTCCGTAACTGCTTTCCGCGGTTGATTGCAATGTTAAAAGTGTCTACGAGATCCTAGGAGTAGACATAAATCTTGGCAGCTTCCCATACCGACTCCTGGTGGTATATAGGCCGGCCGCAAAGGTAGCCCGAGGAAGCGGACTTGAACCTTTACGCTAAACTTGCCGAGTTGGTGGAAAATCGCCCAAGCGTGATTATGGGCAATTTTAACTGTCGTGGAGTTGACTTGGGTGATCGATCGTGCGACAGGGAGGGGAGACGACTCATCGACTTCGCTGACAATAACTTTTTGACAGAATTGGCCGAAGAGCCGAGAAGTAAGAACTTGTTGGACTTGGTGTTCACCACCGAGAATGACATGGTCTCTGGACTAAACGTAGGTGAATGTCTGGGCGGTAGCGATCACCGAACAGTCTTATTCACCATACGCGCTCCGTGCGGCAGTCCCTCTCGCGATACTGCATACAAACCCAATTACCGCCACGCTAACTTCAACGGTCTACAAGATGAGATAAGCCGACTGGAACCTGTAAGTGGTGAAAGTGCCTCAGCCAACTGGCTGAGATTCAAAGACCGCTTCATGAACCAGCAGTCCAGGTTCGTGCCCCAACAAGAGGTGAATGAAAAATCTGTTCAACCTAAATGGTTCAATCGCAGCATCCCCTCAGCGATTCGCAAGAGAAAAAAAGAGCTACGCTAAATGGAGTAGTAGTGGTAGCAACGAAAGTCTCATGGAGTATAGACAAAATATTAGAACTATTAAAACACTGGTACGCCAAGCTAAACGCAATGAGGAACTTCGGGTTGCGTCCCTCTGCAAAGAGAACCCAAAGGAATTCTTCCTGTATGTAAATAGGTACAAACCAGTTCGCCAGTGCATAGGCCCTATAAGAGATGATGATGGCGTGTTGCAAGAGTCTAATCTGGATATCGCTAACGTGTTGAACGACTACTTCACCTTCTGTGCTTACAATGGAAGAAGATGGTCCCACCCTGAGGCCGGGGATATATCTCAATGAAGGGGATAACCTAAGCGAAATAATATTAGACGACGAGGATGTGGAGGATAGAATAAAGAACCTTAACCCGTACAAGTCTCCAGGTCCAGATGGCTTTCTCCCTAGAGTCTTTCGCGAAGTGATTGTTGAGGTTGTTCCACAACTTACTGCGCTCTTTAACGAATCGTTAGAGGGCTGGAGGACGGCGAACGTGACCCCCATATTTAAGAAGGAAGAGCGCCAAAACCCGGGTAACTACCAGCCTATAACAGGGTGTCTACTTGTTTGGTGATTTTGAATTCAAGGACTTTTCAAAGTTTTTAAGGACTTTTAAAAAATAATCAAGGACGGGTTTTAGCCATTTTTTTTTCTTTAAATTAAAAAAGTGCAATAAACATTATGGGACAATGATGAAGGTGAGGTATTTAAGGGAAAAATGGGTTATAAGCAAAGCATAACCAAAATCAACTCACCTGTGCCAAAAAAACAAGAACAAGATATCCAAGCGACAGTCACAGAAGTATAGTGAGCATCCATCATAAAATACAATGCATCCAAAGCATACATATGTTACTCGTAACTCACATTAGTGAGTAGATTAACTTAAATATTACTATTTTCCTAATAGACATTAAAAAGTATATAAATAGTGATTTTGAAAAATCATTTGAACAATCACTGAATGATTTATTTTTTAAATTCAAGGACCATTTACCTTTTTCATCAAATTCAAGAACTTTTCAAGGACTTCAAGAATTTCAAGGGCAGTAGACACCCTGTATAATAAGTTTGACCTGCGTTGTAGGCAAAATGTTATAGAGCATGATAGCAGAAAAAATAGTAAAGCACCTAGAAACAAACAACTTGATCCTGGATTCCCAACACGGGTTTCGCAGAAACCGATCGTGTCTTACAAATCTACTAGAATTCTTTCACGGCATTTTGGGTGAGTACGATCATAGTCGGGCTGTGGACATCTTATACCTGGATTTTCAAAAGGTCTTTGATAAGGTACCACACCGCAAGTTGATGTGCAAAGTCCGAGCGGCTGGCATTACAGGTAGGGTAGCCAGCTGGATTGAGAACTGGTTGTCAAGCAGGCGACAAAGAGTGAGAATAAACGGAGTAGCATCAAGATGGACCCCCGTGAGTAGTGAGGTACCCCAGGGTTCCGTGCTCGGTCCAATCTTATTCATCATCTATATAAATGATATAGACAATGGGTTGCTTTGCTTGATATCCAAGTTCGCAAGGTACTAATGAACGAGAACGTAAGTTGGATATCAGACGTGGAGACTTCGATGGACTTCGGATGGCACCTGGCCAGATACAACCATCTAACGAGGACGTGACGTGCTCCAAATGGAACGACTTCAAGAATCGTCTTATGGAGCGTCGGGCTGAGTTCGTTGACACGAAGACTGTCAGACTAGCGAGCATCCAGCCTACGTGGGTTACTCAAGAAATCGCCACCACTATTAAATGTAGAAAACAGCGATTAGTCTCACTTCAATAGTGGGTAAAGTACTAGAAGGCATCATAGCGGATAGAATAACGGATCATTTAGAGTATCACGAACTTGCTCAAATTCTTTCACTGGATGATGAGCGAGTATGTCAGAAGTCGAGCGGTGGACATGCTTTATTTGGATTTCCAAAAGGCTTTCGATAGAGTCCCCCACCGGCGACTGATGGTGAAAGTACGTGCCTTGGGAATTAAAGGAAAGGTCGCAAACTGGCTAGAAAGTTGGTTGTCGGAAAGGCGACAGAGGGTTACTATCGGCGGCCACGCCTCTCGGTGGTCGTCAGTAACGAGCGGAGTCCCTCAGGGCTCCGTGTTGGGCCCTATATTATTCATTATCTACATCAACGACATAGATAAAGGACTGAGGAGCCGCCTCGCGAAATTTGCCGACGACACAAAACTTGGAGCGAACATAGCGACTCCCGAAAAAATCGAAGGGTTGAGGGAGGACCTACGGATGATCGGCGAGTGGTCTGACAAGTGGCAAATGCCTTTCAACTTAGACAAGTGCAAGGTGATGCACATCGGGTATCCGAATCCCCAGTCAAACTATGAGCTACAAGGTATGCGTCTTGAGTCAACCGATGTCGAGAAGGACTTAAGGGGGCTGATTAGCAGCGACCTCAAATTCTTGAAGCAGTGCTTACAGGTGGAGATGGCTCAACGCCTGCTGGTTTACATTAGGAGGCAATTCAGCTTTCGAAACAAGGAAGTTGTTTTGCCCTTGTACAACTCACTGGTGCGGCCTCACCTGGAGTACGCGGTTCAGTTCTGGTCCCCTTATTATCGAAAAGACATCGATCGTTTGGAAAAGGTGCAAGCCAGAGCCACGAAACTGACCCCATTGCTAGGAACAAGCCATACCCGGAAAGACTTCAAGAGCTCGGTCTCTTTTCGCTCGAGACTCGAAGATTGCGCGGTCATCTCATAGAGACTTTCAAAATTTTGAAGGGTTTTGAAAATGTCGATTACGCGAAGTACTTTACTCTTAACCGGAATGCGCCTCGAAATCACGGGTGGAAAGTTGAGTTACCCAGATTTAATACGCTTCCGGTGGGTAAGTTTTTCACGTACGAAATCTGCGACACGTGGAATAGACTGCCAACGGTAGTTGTCAACAGTAGCAGTGTCGACCAGTTGAAGACTCGACTCGATAACATATATTTTAGAACATGATATGGTTATAGCAAGTATTTAGTGCGTGCCATTGCGATAGTTGAATTTAGATTAACTTAGAATAGCTTGTTTCATCCTCTAATGAGTGCCTCCTCCGCATGGGCCGCAAGGCCTTTGAGGTACTTCTTTTCCTTGTAACTAACACACACACACTCTCCTCTCTTGCACTTTTTCTTTTTTTTAAAGTTCCTTGATGGCGCACCCAAGGCAACTGCCCGAGTTGCCAGTACCTTTATCGTTTCGATTTAGGGTCCCAACGCTCTAAAATTTTATTCATGTCCCTTAATTTCAAGTGTTTCATATTTTTGGTGTGCAATTCTTCAGATGCAAAAAATGATCGTGACTCAATGAAATTGGGAAAATAATCCTTCAAAGTAAACACAAATGAAAAATCATTAACCCTCTGCAAAAGAGGAGACGGACACCCACTCAATGTATCGAACTCTACGGGAGTCTTTAATATTTTTAAGGATAGAAAAAGTTCTATAAGAAAAGTGCATTGGGCGTACTTACACCTCTATTTTCCTGTCCAACTATGTGATGATTTCGCACGCCACGATGTTGATATGACAAATCCTCACAGCTGAAACTGCTTGACCCAATATCATTCATGTTTTCTTCTCCAACCTGAAATGAATAAAATGGTAGTTAGGGTTGCTTGTACTCGGAATACCATTCATGTACGGTAATACTATAGAAAGATCCCCGCCCGATTTAAAAGAACCAGCCGGGTAAAACACCTAACTTTTTATATGGTACGAGGCTTGCCCGCCCTTTGACGAATATGCATACCACTCAGGGAAACTAATCGATATCAAAGAGTAGGATGGCAGAAAGTAGGGAAAAACGATTATTTACCGAGAATAGGATCCCTTCAGCCACGATTAAAAGCCAGTGCTCTGAGTCGGGGTACGAGGAAAGAAAAGGAAAGAAGCGACCCTTTGTTGTTGTTATTTTACTTTAAACCCTCTTCTGGCGAAGGAAAGAACAGGCGACTGAGGGAGGAGAGGCAGGGGGGGAGGGGGTAGAAGGAAGACTCAACGAGCACTTGATGGATGGATGGATGGATTATTTACAAGTCCCTTGGTGCTCACTGCGAGGTGATTGCACCGTAATTTGTTTTGTAGTAAAATTTTTAAACACGAGTTATAAAAGTTGTGTCTGATATCATGAGGTTGTGATTATGCAGTGATGATTGAAGTACTAGATGAATAAATGGTATGATAATGTGTTAAAATAATTAAAATTCATTAAAACTTAGATCGTGTACTGGAGACGAATCTATAGCTTCTTTAATAGTCCCGTCTCCTCGAGGTAGCGGATGATTCCGCTGTCAGGGCGGATATTTTCAGCCGTTAGTGCAAATCTTAGGATATCGAGGGTACCCCCACCATCGATGGGTATGTATCTTCGTCGGAGTTCTCCATAGGTTGGGCATTCCGCGATGAGATGTGCAATTGTGAGGGGTAGAATGCAATCTTCACAGTAGGGGGAATAGCCTTTCTCCATTAGGTATCCATGTGTGAGTATTGAATGTCCGATGCGTAATCTGCATACGGATACCTCTTGCCGGCGGGTAAGTTCTCGAGGCTTCCATGGCGATAACTTTGGGAAAATGTGTCGCATCAAATTTTGTCCGAACGAGCACTTGAGATACGCTGAGTCTGACACGGCACGGATTACAGGTGGGATAAAGTATCCGTGGGTTAGCCTCATGTGACTCAGGCGGAGGCGAGTCAACATTACTTCTTTAAGACGGGAGCGGGGGGAGGATGATACCCAGTAACCGAGGTGAGGTTTAATCTTGTGGGGTTTGGCGAAGGGCCGAGTTTGCCAACTAGGCACTCAGTTGACGCAGTCTCCCTGGTCGTACGGGGCATATTGTCTGCGTGTGTGGCAAAACGTGTTGGAAAGCGGGTAGCCAGCGCTCCCCATAGTGCCTACAAGAACCCCTTGAAGGCCCACCTGAGTGGTAGAGGGGCGCTCTGCGATAGCCTACCGCTCTGTAGAACGCCATCGACACAAATGCATTTTTATTGCTTTACTTCTTCTTCTCAATGGGGATCGAATATGGAGCCGCTTCGGCCGAAGTTAGGCGACTCGCTGCGCTACCCCTTAATGTGGGCAGCCTTGCTGCGGCTGATATTTGGAGAAATGGGTGTTTTCCATGCTCTAATAGCCGCAGTTTGCCTTCCAGGCCCCAACACCCCTATTTTCCCACCCTCGACTCAATGCTTGATATATGCAATCTTCTACACATTTTCACTTTCGCCCTTTTTAATCTTTCTAGCAGAGATGCCCTCGTTGGTGTCGTGCTTTAAATTCGAGGACAAAAATATCCTGATGTTGTCAAGAATAGTTAATGGACGCAAAATTGCCCATGTCATGAACAGCCATTACAAGACTAGCCACCTGTAGGGAAAGAGAAATAAGAGTTGTAGAGTAGTGAGTCATTTCCAAGTGGAGAAGACACGATAACCCCTACTTGGATGCGATTCTGGTGGAGATTAAGTGGCAATCAAGCTTCCAGTCCCTGTTGCATGGGCCCCTAGCACATGGTGTATTATAAAATTCACGCAGCATGCAACAACCTCCCTTCACTCTTATATGTTCCCCAGGACAGCTTCAGAGAAAGCTTGGCCCACTTAATTGTGGTAACGTGTGGGTGGGGGGAGGGGCTACAGCCTGTA
>OZ018319.1:195475885-195671865 GCA_963969495.1 Ceratothoa steindachneri | reverse complement strand
GAGAGAGAGAGAGAGAAGAGAGAGAGAGAGAGAGAGAGAGAGAGAGAGAGAGAGAGAGAGAGAGAGAGAGAGAGAGAGAGAGAGAGAGAGAGAGAGAGAGAGAGAGAGAGAGAGAGAGAGAGAGAGAGAGAGAGAGAGAGAGAGAGAGAGAGAGAGAGAGAGAGAGAGAGAGAGAGAAGAGAGAGAGAGAGAGAGAGAGAGAGAGAGAGAGAGAGAGAGAGAGAGAGAGAGAGAGAGAGAGAGAGAGAGAGATGCCGTCTGCTACCGAAGAAATAAACAAAAGATCTCGACAGTCCCTGATTACTCTTTGCTATCAGTGGATAATAATTATTCCAATAGTTACTAATTCGCTAATAAATATTTCTTTAAAATCATCGAAATTTAAATATAGAGTAAACATGACAAAGAAAATATTACCCATGGATGAAATGTTTCGATTAATACAGGGTGACCCCAACGAAAAATGGGCCCCTATTTTCGATAGGTTTCATTTCTTAATGTTTTAAAAAATGAAGCCTATCGAAAGTTGAGGCCGGGAGGGGGGTCACCCTGTATTCATAAAACTAGATTTTTAGAAGGGCCTACTAGAGGGTGGGACGAGAGTATAAAAGATTGATTTTATTTTCATAATGTATTATTTCAATAAAATGGAAATAAATAAACGATAAAAGCTAAAATTATTGTATAGTAACCCATCGGCTTTCGTCCGTCTCGGTATTCGTCATTTTTTGGTTTTTCGACCTGTTTTGGACGAAGGATTGTCCTTGCTATTCATCGCTTTGATCAAGCGATCCATTTGCGTCAGTCTTGCGCAGTGGCGGAGGCGTCTCGTAGAAATCCGATATTGTACATATTCTATTTCGTGCTTTTGTAGTGTTAATTTTAGTGGTCACGCTTCCCCATACAAGTTAAGTGAAATAAATAAAGAAAAAACACCCGAAATAAACTAAAGAATTACGAAATAAATTGTAGCAATTAATGAACAGGCAAAAGAATGGCTGATTTTGCGAAGGAAAATAGCAAGGCCAAAACAGGAGTGCCTAGCATCCTAAAGAATAAAAATGCTATTAAATCAAGAGGTTGTTGCTAAATGAGTGACTACGCGAGGTTCTTAATTTGTTTTCCACTGCTCATGACTTCCTTACCCCGCGTCCATCTTGGCGAGTCCGTTGGATGCGATGAAGGAACTGTGTCTTGAGCACTTGGAAATAGACCAGGTCTTTGTCGCCGTCTGAGGGATGCTGCCTCTCCAAGTGATCCTTCATTTTGGACGGCTTCATCGCGTCGTTCGAGAACGTCCTCTCGCAAACGAGGCACAGGGGCCTTTGCTCGTTGGTAGGGAAAGGAATCATCCCATATTTTAAGTATTCGGGCGAATACCGACGGCATTTTTTTTTCTTGCCATTCCAAGACATGATTCGGAATCGCTTAAAATGAATGGTCATTAATAGAGGTGAACCTCGTACTAATAAGTAGCTTGCGTCTGCCTTTTTGGCACAGGCTACGGTCTAGCCCAGTGCAATCACCCCTTCCAGCGAAGTTAAGACAGCGGGGAAAAAGGCATCATAACGAGTTCAGTTGCGTGGTAAAACACCACCAAAGTAATTTATGGCTCTTTTGGAGCAATAGGTATCCATCCACCCCTTTAATCCTTAATTATATTACCAACTGCATTAAATGTTCCAAGAGCTATCAAATAAATGTCCTAATCTCGGTAAAAATGATAAAAAAGTGAAGTCAAAACCAAATTAAGACCCCTAACCCAGGGGTTCCTCAACTCCATGGGCGCGGGAAAGTTTGACTTCATTTTTGTCAGCGTTGCGTTGACTAGTGGCAGGTTTTCTCTGTTTCGCCAATTGGGCAACACGAGTTATTTAGAGGCACTTCTGCTCTTCATTTGTTTGACAAGCACAACATAGAAAATTATTCAGTATTAAATTAAAGTAAAATTCAGTATAATTTACTTGATAAACATAAATGAGGAAGGAATGAAATCATATTTCTACCCTGCCTCAACGTCCGCAGTTTCCCTTCCGCCCTCAACACCCGTAGTCCCGCCCCCCGTGTCTCAAAACCTGTAGGAGGATCTGCGACTATATAACTTTCACAGATTTTTTTCACCACTCTATTTACAGATTTCTCCTTACAAACACGCTGAAGGAGATGCCCTTATTGATAATTCGCTTATAATTCGAGAACAAAAAATTCTGCCTTGGGGTACGCTAGGTAAATGTTTGAGAAACACTGTTAATAAATATATATATATATATATATATATATATATAAAATACGAGGGGTTTACAAAAAGTTCGTATAAAACGAATATCACAAAAAAATGGGATATCCACTGAATATTTTAATTACACTGATTTTAACTTCTAGCTATGTGCCATTGGTCACGCAACAGGTTTTTTTTTTTATTTAATTGCATGGCAGCATTTTAAATTTGGACCCCGCACTGATGACCTGGATTCGATCAAAGTTGAAGCAAGAACAAACATCAAATTTCTGGTCACTTTTGATTGGCGGAAGTGACATTTTTAATGCATTATTAATAAAAGTTTATGGAGAGCCCCCCACCCCGGAAAGCTAACTATTTATAAATGAATTGAAGAGAGGAGGTTGAAGACGACATTCGCAGTGGCAGACAGTCAACACCAGGAAGGGAAAACATCACTCTTGTGCGGACATCAATTGAAGAGGACTGTCGATTAACAGTTGAAATGATAGCAGATACATTGAACATATCGACAGGTCCAGTTCATTCCAGCTTTCGGCTCGATGGGTGCCAAAATTGTTGCGCAAAGATCAGCTGGAGAAGAGAGCTAAATTTTGAACAAGTGGAATGAAGATCCTGAGGAGCATTTTTATTCTTTAGGATGCTAAGCACTCTTGTTTTGGCCTTGCCATATCCCTTCGCAAAATCAGCCACTCTTTTTCCTGTTCATTAATTGCTACAATTTATTTCGTAATTCTTTAGTTTATTTCGGGTGTTTTTTCTTTATTTATTTCACTTAGATGAGACTTGGATTTACCAATATACGATCCGGAAGACAAAAAGCAGTCTAAACAAAAGTTACCAAGAGGTGGAAGAGAACCCATCAGGTGGAAAGGTAAATTGGTCACTCTTTTGGGGGATGCCGAAGGTGCGATACTTGGCCACTTTCTCGAATGGCGAAGAACCATCAATGTTACCTATTACGAAAGTGTTTTGAGAAAACTTCACGAGGGTATAGCGGAGAAACGCCCCCCTAAACTTCACAGGAGTCCTCTTTCATCACGATAACGCACCCGCTCATTCCACTTGTTAGACAAAATCAACTTTGCGAGAATTTCGTTTGGAGTTCGAGCTGACATCCCTCGTACAGTCCTGACCTACCACCATCCGACATTTTTTTTCCAAATTTTAAAAAGAGCACGAAGGTCACTCGCTTTGCTTCTGTTAATGGTTTTAAAAATAACTATTTTAGCTTAGTTTAATTCTAAGTTTTATAGAAATGGTTTAAATGAATGGGTTCATCGCTCGCAAAAGCGTTTTGCCCTCAATGGAACTCATGTTGAAAAAAAAATTTAGACACCTTTTTGTTTTAATATTACCTATTTCATTTTTCTACGAACTTTTTAAAGACCCCTCGTATATATATATATATATATATATATATATATATATATATATATATATATATATATATATATATGTATGTATGTATGTGTGTGTGTGTATTATAAATCTACTAGAAAGTAACATTTTACTGCTTCGTAGTAAATCAATTCTCCCAGACGCAGAAACGCGTCTCTTTCTTTGAAACCCCTCTTTGTAAAGTACAGTGCCTAATGATCCTATTTGACAATTATCGCGGAAAACACAGGAATTTTGTCATGTATATAATTATTATGCGTCTAATTATATAAACACCATTTTTCAGTCCTGGTAAAATACTTTTTTAAAGAAATACCTGGCATCTATTCACTTTGCTTTCTCTCCACTGCTATTTTTGTATGACTATCATATTTTTACCTGGGCAACTAAAACTATTTAATAACTGTTATATCGAATAAAGTATACATGCACATAACAAAATGTGCATTGATATAGTTAATTAAATAATTATACATTCACTCTGGAAAATGTACTCATGGTTTTTCAGGATTTTTTTTTTTTGCCTTCCGACAGTCTGGGTTGCTGCTGCACGAATTATTCCCCTCTAACTTTAGAACCATGGTAGTCATTCACTGTTTAACATAAACACAACCGCGCACACATGTACTTAATTCAGAATAAAAATAGAGAAAAAATAGACAAATTAATCAACGTTGGCTCGCACTCACAAGGCAAATAATGAATTTTGGCCATTTGCGAAAATGTTGAAATGTGTTTCCTAGCAACCGATATTAACCCCGCCCATTAGGTCTTGATGCGAACTATTTTCATCTTAGCTAACTTATGATTTTATTAACATTTATGGATGGAAAAAGGAGTCACAGTTTGGCATTTTTAATACAAATGCGAGTTTACATTTTCACCTCAAAAGCTTTATTTAATCAACTCACAAATCGACCATCTTAAGTTTATCGACCCCTTGGCGGCCGATATCGACCACTTTAAGAGCCCTTTCGACTCTCTATAGGAAACAAACCAGGTTAGAACGAAGATTCGGGCTTGTGGTCCTGTCCGTTCATGTTGTCCGCGAGAGGGGAATCAAATTTTCATGCTCGCTATCGCAGTCATTTTCATTCCTATAAGATTTCAACATCGGATCCTTTCCCATAAAATTGGGCTAGCGCACTTCAATGCCACTAAAAAACATTCACTCCCCACTCCTACATGCCACTAAAAACTAATCCCCCTTCCCCTATTATGCGCAAGGCCACCCATCATTTTTCACGACAAATTGGTACGGCATAGGGATGGGGCGCTGAGTGCTGCAGCATCCCATCAAAGGTCCTTAGCACACCCTCATCAGATCCCCACTCCACGCACACCCATCATGCATAAAAACACCCGCTTCCTAGGTCAGCACTTTTTCTCTCCGCCACTCATTCATATAATACACTCACCTTTTGCGCGGATTTCCAACCTTGCTTACACACTCACCCTCGCATCTTTTCTTTACAAGTCTCCGTCCATCCATTCTTCTTCTTACATTCTCATTCACACCATAAAGAGATGTTTCCTAATCGCTCCTCACTCTATCTACCTTTCGCACATCATGCATCACTCTCAACTTGTCCATTTGCAGTGTTCTCATTCGAGTTCTTTCCTTACTATATTCTTACTCCCATACATCATTGTTTGCACATCGTACTCTCATGCAACTTCCTGGCACATTTCACACAAACGCAATTTACTGACGCTGTGATTGTTCCAGAAAATTTCCTACCATTTAAAACCTTGTGGTCGCAATCTGCTTCGACTGTACCACTTCACTTACAATGCACCATACATACTTAAAACTTCGCACTTGTTCAAGGGTGACCCCGGGTCTCTTATACCATATCTCACCCCATTTCCACTCCCAAATACCATAACTTTACTCTGTTATGCATCCATTTCTAGACCTCTCCTCTCATACAACTTGCTAAAAGCCCCACAACCAACATTTCAAAATCCTTTTCACTCCCACCCACCGACATCAGCACACAACAACACAGATAGAACCAATCCCTCAGCAATTTCACACCCCTTCCCTCATTTCTATACGTACTTCTTTCAACCATAGCGACATCAACCCTCCCCCTCCCTTCTCGTCCCCACGTATGTCAAACCACTCACTCCGGCTATCTTTCAACCTAAGGCACTCCTTACTTTCAACATAAATATAGGGTGTTTCACCATAATGCTCGAGCTTTGTCAGGCGATAGTGGCTGTTGTTAAAGCGAAATCTGGCAACCTCACTGTGAGCTGTTCAGTAGTACGTGGCAAGTCACGATGGAAGGTTATAGCATTGAACAGCGTGTGCAAATCATCAAATGTTATTATCAAAATCAGTGCTCCGTTCGACAAACGTTGCAACGAGACCCATTTTTGGATGAATGGATTTGTGAACAAGCAAAATTGTCGGATTTGGGACGAAAACAATCAACATGAGATACACCAGCACCAATTGCATCCCAACAAAGTCACTGTTTGGTGCGGATTTTCCTCTAACGCAATCATCGGTCCGTATTTTGTTGAGAACGAAGATGGGATTGCCATAACCGTCAACGGCGAGACCTACAGATCGATGGTAAGCAACTTCTTGTGTCCTCAACTGGATTATATGCCTGATATGGATACTGACGACATGTGGTTCCAACAGGACGGCGCTACTTGCCACACTGCGCACGCCACGATAGACATTTTGCACCAGCGATTTCAGGGCAGGGTCATCTCGCGTGGCGGCGACGCTAATTGGCCATCGAGATCATGCGATTTAATGCCATTAGACTACTTTCTTTGTGGTTACCTTACATCGCAGGTCTATGCGAATAATCTGCAAACAGTTGATGTCCTCAAAGTCAACATAACGAACACCATCCACCAAATTCAGCCAGATTTATGCGACAAAGTCATCGAAAATTGGGCCTCCCGAATACGTTCCACCAAGCGAAGCCGCAGAGGACATTTGAACGACGTCATATTCCACACTTAATGCCATAAAATGTACTTTCAAATTTAGAATAAATTGAGTGCATATATCACACACAACTTGTTTTATTTACATTTTAAAATCGAGCCACCTTATTGAAAGACTCTTTACTTTCCTATGATCTAATAGTTTATCACTCACTACATATATGTAGATGGGAGGATATAGGGAAGAATACCGAAGAAAATTATGGACAATATTTTTATAATCTGAAAGAAAAATATATAAATAACTCATTGTAACATTCCTAAACGATACTCACCACTACTTTAATGAATACTCTCTAAAACTTTAGTCTATAAAATCGAACATTATTTTCGTTCCAACTTATATTATCTACTCCAGCTGCCTTACCATTTTTCAGACCTCTCATGACTCTAACAACCTCTTGCATGTTTATCTCTTCCTTACCCCCATACAATACCCGATTTACACCCATGAAGCCATTCATATTTACATTTCATCTCCTTCCACCCCCACATTATACAACTCGTCAAAGTTCTCTCGCCATTTACTTTTGACCTCCTGATTGATGCAGCATTTTCATTTTGGGTCTTGATGTTCACATAAGTGTAAATGTAATCCATTTACATAGGATGCATCATTAATTAAACACTATTAATGAAATAAAACTGTGATAACTTAGGCATTGATAATTAAAAGTAATAAAAACTAGCAGTAATTAATGAAGTGATAAATTAAAATTCATATATTAATAATGAACTCAATGTATATATATATATGTATATATATATATATATATATATATATATATATATATATATATTTATTTAAAGGCCCAAGGAAATGAAAATTGGTGACACAACCCGGAAAAACACTTAGGAGAATATTAGGTGAGGATGGTAGCTCTGGCGATCGGCGTCTTGGTCATATAAGCGATGAGCGCTTAATGATACAGGTTCAAATCCAATTTCTTTATTTATTTTCATATAACGGTTAAAATAGTTTGTCCTATCTTTCCGTTCTCTACGTTTCCCATTTTTCTTCTTAAGCTTTGATTGGTTCACGTGATATTCTTCTAAGTGTTTTTCCGGGTTGTGTCACCAATTTTCATTTCCTTGGGCCTTTAAAAATACATCTATAAAAAATCACGCGTCATGTGATTTTCAATTTATATATATATATATATATATATATATATATATATATATATATATATATATATATATATATATATATATATATATATAAATAATCAAGCAGTAACGCAATCATAATTATGCGGTTAAAAGGCTATATTTGGCATACACAGTCTTCTTCAAAGCCCTCGGAACGAGCTCTTCTCACATACACGAGAAGGTAACACATAAAATAAGCTTTTTCTCAGACAGCCAAAAAACTATCTTGCCGAGCTTAACGAGTTAATAGATGGTGATTTAAATCCAGACATACAGTCTAACGTGAGATCCGAACCAGGAGCCGTTGCAACATATGCCAATCAACATCAATGTTAACCCGACTCAAATCTGTACCCTATACTACCAATAACCATATCCAATGTGTTTGAATGTGTGTGTTTTTTGTTTGTTAGCTCAGGATGTAATGTTCTATCCGACTAGCATGTTATGTATGATCCTGTATACAAGCATGTAAACAACTGTGTATACTCCGAGTACAAATCTATTCTTGGTACTTGGGAAATTTTCATACATGTGATACCCGAAACTATTAGGTCCCTAATATTAATGAATTCCTCCAATAATGAGGAGCAAATAGTCAAGGCAGCCGATGAGTCTTATAACAATCTAAATGTGAACTGGTGAACTTTACCAAATAACCATGTACAAAATTATAACGCCACGATTTCGCAGGTTCGGGTACAGACGGAGTTTTCCGGCGACTGGGCGGAACGTAGCCAATTTTCAGCCCCTCCCCTCCCCCTGCCACCAGATTTTACAAAGCGCGTTGGAGAGGATTGAAAATGAAATCCGTGAGCTGAAGCTGCGCCAGCGGCCACAGTAAGAGCACAGTGATAGGCAGGGAGGGCGGAGAGACAGGGGGCCGTTCATCATCCCGAAGAGTCGTTTGAGATGCTTTGTATGCAAAATAGTTTACGTAACAGTAGTCAGACCGTATAACGTTTCATGGATCGAGTTGTGATGGGTTTAGCCTTTGTCTTTTGCTATATAGACGACCACCTGATAGCATCTTCATCTTTAGATGAACATTTGTCTCAACTTTGTCAGGTTTTGGTTCCTTTGGAAGAGTATGGTATCGTACTCAACACTTATAAGTATCTTTTTGGTGTCCCGCAAAGGGACGGGGTGCACCTCTCCTTTAAGGGCAAGGCGTTCCTAGCTAATCTCATCCAGGAGGTCGTGGAGCACACCCAAAGGAGTGTCCGGCCCATTGGGAAGGCGGACGTACGCCAGTACGCCCGAGTCACTCCCCAAACAACCTTCTCGGAGGTTGTCAAAAATGGTGCCACCGCGACAAACAAGAAGCCGGGAAACGGAGGAGTATAGGGGGTCCTACATTAGGGGACTCCCTGAAAGTTCTTCTGTTCAATGCGAGGTCAATCAGGAACAAGTTTCCTGAGCTCCGTGGCCTCGTAGCGACGGAAGAACCCGAAATGGTAGCCATAACAGAATCGTGGATAAAAACCTCAAACCGAGACTTTGAAGGCGAATTCACGGTTCCTGGCTACCAACTCTTCCACAAAGATAGGCCAGACAGAGAGGGTGGCGGTGTAATGTTGAATGACAAGGATACAATCAAATCTACGAACTCCAACGTTATATCCGACCAAGAGCTCCTAGGCGTTGACCTAGAGATCAGTCCTGTCAGATATAGGACCCTGCTGCTTTACAGACCCCCTTCCCAACCCGTTGAGAAGGACAGGGAACTGTACCAGCTGCTGGGTGAGCTGGTTCAAGGCAGAGTGTGCATCGTTATGGGCGATTTCAACAGCCAAGTTGACTGGGAAACCAGAGCAGCCTGTGGCGAGAGCGCGCTACTCTTGGAGTTCGCCAACAACGAGTTCCTCACTCAATGGGTCAGAGAACCGACGAGAAGAGACAATATCCTCGACTTGGTCTTCACCTCTGAGGATGATATCGTTGAGGATCTCTCTGTAGGCAAAGAGCTCGGTGGCAGTGATCACCAGCTAGTTAGATTTAGCGTCAAGATCCCGAAGGTAAGGTCTGTTGCCAGTCAATCAAGGAAACTTGACTTGAGAAGAGCAGACTTTGCAAGCCTTCGTGCTGGACTGACTGACGTGAGGCTAGAGTGTGCGATGCTGTTGAAGAGTCGTGGAATAGTTTCAAAACCACATTCATGAGTCTTCAATCGCGTTTCATCCCTCTGAAATGCGTCCGTCCGTCTTCTGTTCAACCAAAGTGGTTTAATCGAGAAATCGGCCAACTGCTTAGGGAGAAGAGAACTGTGTACCGGCAATCGAAGATCTCGGGTGACTTTGACGAATACCGGAGGCTAGCCAGGAGAGTCAAGTCCAGCATAAGGGCGGCTAAGCGGTCTGAGGAACTCCGAGTGGCGAGACTCTGTAAAGAGAATCCCAAGGAGTTCTTTGGATATGTAAACAGCCGTAAACCAATCCGTCGAACGATTGGCCCTTTGAGGAATGAGGAGGGGACATTAAAACACTCAGCTGCAGAAATTGCTAACCTCCTCAACGACTACTTCTCTTCAGTGTTTACTGAAGAGTGTGGTCCCATCCCCCAGCCAACGAATTCCTACTCGGGGAAAAAGCTGGCGGATATGGACTTCACCGAAGGAGAAATAGAAAAGATCACTGACCTAATGACCAATAAATTACCTGGCCCGGATGGGTTTCTACTTAAAGTGTTGAAAGGAGTGCGCGATCAAGTGTCACGACACCTGAGCCCAATCTTCAACATGTCAATCCGGACCGAATGCGTTCCTAGAGACTGGCGTGAAGCGGAGGTGACTCCTCTCTTCAAGAAAGGAGACCCTAGCCAACCGTCGAATTACCGACCTATCAGTCTGACTTCGATAGTCGGTAAACTCATGGAAAACATCATGGTGGACAAAATGAAGTCGCATTTAGAGTCAAACCTGCTACTGAGGAGTTCCCAGTACGGCTTCCGAAGGCAACGGTCATGCTTGACGAACCTTGTGGAATTCTTCCACTTCGTCTTCAGTGAGCACGATCGGGACAAGGCGGTGGATGTGGTCTATTTAGACTTACAGAAAGCCTTTGATAAGGTACCACACCACCGCCTTCTCCGGAAAGCGAGAGCGCTTGGCATAGACGGAAAAGTAGCAGGCTGGATAGAGAACTGGCTAAGTGGCAGACGGCAACGGGTGGTGGTGAATGGACAGGCTTCTGAGTGGGTGCCCGTTACTAGCGGGGTACCTCAAGTTTCTGTCATGGGACCAATACTATTCATCATCTACGTCAACGACATGAATGGTGACATGGTTGCCAAGATTTCTAAATTTGCCGACGACACCGAGCTTGGTATGAACGTTGCAAAGGATGCAGATACTGCCCGACTGCAGGAAGATATTCGGAAGATTGGGGAGTGGTCGGAAAGGTGGCAAATGTCTTTTAACGTGAACAAATGCAAAGTGATGCATATCGGCCACCGAAATCCCCAATCTCTTCATATCCTTAAGGGCACTGCTCTTGAATCTACCGGCACTGTAAAGGACTTGGGTGTAACTATTGCTAGTGATCTCAAGTTCTAGAGGCAGTGTATTGAGGCAGAGAAGAAAGCTCAAAGGATGTTAGGTTATATAAAGCACCAGTTTGGATATCGAAACAAGGAAATAGTACTCTGTTTGTACAACTCACTTGTCCGACCGTACCAGGAGTATAGCCGTACAATTTTGGAGTCCTTCATTTCGAAAGGACATCGCGAGATTGGAACGCGTGCAAGCCAGGGCAACCAAACTGATTCCCTCTATCAGACATAAAAGTTATGAAGATAGATTAAGGGAATTAGATCTGTTCTCGTTGGAAACCCGTAGACTGCGTGGTCATCTCATCGAAGTTTTCAAAATACTTTGAGGGTTCGACAATGTTGACTACGGGAATATTTTCAGCCTTAATGAGAGCAGAACAAAAAATCACGGCTTCAAACTTGAGCTGAAGCGTTACAACCGCGATTTGTGTGGGAAATTTTCACGTACAGTATCTGCGGTAGCTGGAACGCACATCCAATGGAGGTTGTCAACAGCAATTCTGTAGACAAAGTCTTGAAAAGTGGCCGTTTAGGGAGGACGTAAGGCAATTGAGCGGGGATGTGCCCGCTCGACAGCTAGTCCAAAGGTACCCTCATTGAATGGACCGTAAGGTCTTCTAGGGTACTTATTTTCCTTGTTACTCTTTTCGCCCTCGATTTTCACGTCTGAGTGTCGGCATTCTGTTAGTTGAAATGCGAGAGTCAAGTGGTCATTGTGGCCCACACTTTCTCGTTGTGCTGACTCTTGTTGATCCTCTTAATTAATGAGGTTATGTCTGCCGCCTCCTACTTGGGTTTAGAGTGGGATTTTAGTACATTTTAGAGGTGTGTGATCTGAAGGGAATTCGTCACCCCGCCCCCCGTCTGCTGGTGAGGTCCTTTAGTCATTCACAAGTTTTCAAAGGTAGAGCGAAAAGAACCACCACTAGAAGCAGGCTCGAGACGTGTCGTGTTTGGGTGCGAAAAATCTTTCAAGCGATCACTTTTCCAAATTAATTTCTCTCCTTTTAACTATAATATTTGTAGTTTTGGTAAATTAACGGTTAATTTAAGCCCTTTATGGAAATAAGGTAAGTGATTAGCTTCATTGTTTTGTTGTGGTTTAAATTTAACTCTCATAAATTGCGTGTAGGAAACGTTGGTCCCCTTGCACGTACACTCAAATCAATCAAAGCCCTTTCTAACTGCATTTTTTTTTCAAATTCATTATTACAAAACTATATCAAACTTTAATACTTTATTTTCAAATATTCAGTTCCCCTATCATCCCTTTCTGCAACTAACTGACGAGGATTTGGGACTCAGCATGTCTCAAAGCATTTCCGGGAAGGCAATTTACTTTTTCAAAACATTCGATCGGAGTAGGTCACATACTCTATAAAGCTCTTTATTAACCAGGAAAGAAAAAAACCCACCTTAAATCGGAGAAGTCGATACTAACATGTCATCTAGTGAATTAGATTAATTTCAAACCCTTAAAATATCGTTTCTCATATAGTTAAGTCAAATGACGGTGGGTCAGTTGAGTATGGAAAAGGCTCACCTCAAAGAATCGAAAATTCTGGGTGCTGTATGGCTTGTGACGAACCGACTGCCTAACACTCTATAATTTAAAGTTAACCAACTCTTTCTGCCACATACCTCATACGTATTCTCGAAAAGAGGAATAAGGCCCCGGCATGACACTCTGAAGTTAGACAGATATCAAGGGCGGCCGAAGGGAAAGCGAGGTCTGCCCGCTCATTAACTAAGATCCCAATATGACTTTGAACACAATAAAAGGAAACCTTTAACATTAATGCATTCTTCACTAATACCGAGTGAATTTCCTGTATGAGACGGGAAGATTGAAATTGAAGAAGATAAAACACTTTTAAGAGTCAGTACAAATAATAAAAATTGTAAAAGGGAGCTTAAGAATGGCGTGAAAGGCGAGAAAAATACCAGAGTTCGGCTCGGCAGTAAAAATACGTCATCCGAGGCAAGGATGTCCCTGAAGACTCACAAAAGTATACTGCGGCACTACCCACTCGACCTGTCAGTATACAGGGTGCAGTAGTTAATTTTTTTACCCAAATCAATATAAAAGAAAATAAGAGTTCATTTATACATATATATTTACGAAAGTTACCAATGTTAAAGTCTCGAGTGATTGCACTATTAAGTTTATTCAATGAAATCGCCGGTAGCCTCAACTACGGCCTCCGGGCAGTTTCGAAACATGCCGCAGGCCTTTTCGACAGTCCCCTGCTTAACTGGGGGGAAAATGTGGTAATTCTAGACCCATGTTCAACATAGGTGGTGGAGGGGAACTTGTTAGTGTCTCTCTCTCTCAATCACGCTCCACTTATAATAGCTGCGGGGATTGCAGTCTGTGGAGTTGGGAGGTCAGATGTTTGGAGTGATGTGATCAAAGAAATTGTCTTAGAGGCAAGACCGGGTCATCCTTCTTGTTTGACACGGTGCGAGTCCTGCTAGCAGACGTACGGCCTTCCAACGGCTACCTTCTGGATCCAGGGCAACACTTATTTCTCCAGGCACTTGATGTACCCCGCCATATCGATATCCGAGAAGAAAAAAACGGGGCATAACGTCACCCTCGCTACTGACCACCCCAAACACCAAGATGTGGACCGAGAACTAGATCTTCATGACTCTGGGTACATATTTGGGGGACACAGCAAGCCAGCGGTCGTTTTCCAAGTTCACCATCTGGTCCGGGCAGAAATTCTTCTCGTCTGAGAAGAATCAAAGAATGCCAAGATTGAAGGGAAACTTAAGTTTGTTCAGAAGCTTCGCAACACGTTCTTTTTTTTCTTTTTTTTAGGAGCCCATCTGACGACTGCCTACTTGAGCATATGTCACCGTACTCGACCCAGCCTATTACTAGGCTATAATAAAACAAATAACAATATGCAAATAACAAATATAAAAAAATGGCAAAGGTTAGAAAAATTGAGAAAAACAAACCAAAATGGCAAGAAGAAAGCGCGCTCCGGCGTTGGGGCTACACCCGCCTCCCCCTGGCACAGGAACATACGACCAGCAACAAACAATCAAATAAAAGCTGGCTCCAAAAAGTCGTAAAGTCCACAAGTCAGTGTGCACGAACTCGTCCAGAGTACAAGGGACAAGCGGTAGCAAACCCGCTCGTCCCGGTACAGGTAACGTGCGCGAAGATCACCCAGAATGGGACATTCAACAAGAATGTGCCGAACAATCTGGGAAACAACGCAGTCTTAACAATAAGGCACAGGCGAGCGCTCCATCAAATATCGGTGCGTCCCGCCAGTGTGCGCAATTCAGAGACGACAGAAAGCAACATGAAGCTGTCGCGGCATTGGGGGATAGGTCCATGGGAACAGTCGCGGTGCACTGGCAGGCAACTTTAAGTTCCCCTCGACCGTCTCCCATCTTCTTTGCCAAGAAGCCCGGAGAGCGGTCCGTATTCCTGCCATGTAATCGGTGTGAGGAAGAGTCAACGCTGGTCTGGTCGCCCAGTCCTCGTGGACTCTTGGCGCCCTCATTCCTCGCAATTCCTACATGTCCAGAAACCCAGCTCAAGATAATCTCGACATCTGCCCGGATCGCCAAAACAGTGGCGTCACGGATATCGTGAACCAAGGAATGCGGAGATTCCAATGCCACGAGAGCAACAAGGGAGCTTTCTGAATCGCTATAAATCACAATCTGGTATCCCCGAACCGGGAACGTCGTGTTATCTCCCGTACCGAGCGGTGTATTGCAACCAGCTCAGCCGTGAAGACAGACGCAGCGCCTGGCAGAGCCCCGCTGACTTCAAACAGATAGGGATATTGCGTGGAAACCAACCCCCCTCTCGGGACTTGGAGCCATCCGTATACACTGGTACAGTTCCAGCATGACACGAAGTGTGCTCGAAAAAGTTCGAACGCAATTCTCCCTGCGCTGTAGAAGCTTTGGGAGCAGAGGCGTGGCGACAAATAGTCAAAGGTGGTACTCTCCAGGGTGGCGTCCTGGGCAGAACCAGGGGCGCTACCGGCCCGAGAGCTATACCTAGCTCTTGCGCGTAAAGGCGAATAATGCATCCGTAATCGAGCTTCGAACGAACAAAGGATCGATAAAAAAGTAAGGCAGTAAGTAGCCGTATCAGCACCCCAGGGGCTGAACGTCACGGAACGAAGAATATCCATGGCGCGGGAACAGGAGAGCCTAAAGATGCGAATCTGACCCTCCAAGGTGAGGCGTCGGTCAAATACAAGAGCAAGGAAACGGTGCCAGTCCGTCACTTCCAGGCAGAGGGAAAGATCTCGGTTCTCTATCATTCTTATAGATATTACAAGTCCTTACCGTCAATTTTATGGCTTTAACTATCTCATCTATCGTTGATAGAAACACCAAATGGGCAAAATCTTTAACTACCAGAGATCTATCTTCAGCAGAATCCATGTATGCGATTTAGTATAGATGGATTTCTCGCTTTGAGGCGCCTGAAACTACATTTTCCAAGAATGGTTTCACTCCAGTCATTTCTCCAACTTTAAAAGGTCCCTTGGCATTTAATATATCTTTACATACTCCCCTATAACGCAAGGGGAAGGGAACTCTCAAGTCGTTGTACGGAGTGAAAAATGGTCCATGGTTGCTGGTTTTGCTCTGGAACAATGGTACCCAAAGTTACCCTGGGTATTACATCTTGCCTATGGTTCACAAACTAAGTTTGATGAGTCGACCGCCCCAGACCCAACTTTATGGGTTCTCTGCGAATACCCTCGACCTATTTTACTGCTAATGATTTTATAATACGTCGGAGTGAATTTGCACAAGCTCTAAAAATACAGTAGAGGCCATAATGATTCGGACACTTAGTTTTCCATCACAAAACTTACAATAGCTTTAAATTAAATAATGGTAAGTAATATATGACAAATTACAGATATAAAATAAGCATGGCTATAAGTTGTACATGTTAGGATCGATGCAATTGCAAGTTACGCGCAAAAGAAAATTTGTATTCCAAAAATATGGTAGTCAATATGATCCGGAAAGATAACACAACAGACGTAGGTGAGAAGGTACAATGATATAAGTTACTCAACAAATAATTTGCGGTTGTTACAATATATTAGTAGTTGGTATTTAGACCTTTACTATCAATTACGCACGGACAGTTTCTACCAAAGGAGCGCACTAACCAAAGGCATTCTTCTATTGTTATTTTCCCTATTTCTCTTGTCAAATTTCCCAAAGTTCTTCGAGGGTACTTGGGATTCTCTCCTAGCGTCTTCCACAAATTGCCAATCGGATGTCCGGGCTCTGAGCAGGCCAATCCATGACTTAATTCCTCCTGATCCAGGCAATTCTTCACCAACTTTACCGTGTGGCAAGGTGATTATCCTGCATAAAAATGGAAGTTTGGGCAGAGCCGGCTCTCATATGGGACACAGCGTGTGCTTTCAGAAGTTCTTTATACACTTGAACATTCACTCTGCCCTGCAAGCGGACAAGTGAGTCAGTATCTTATGCCCCACACCTTAAAGCTTCCTCTACCAAAGTTGACGCTGCTCTTCACGTAGTTCACAGATAAATCTTTGGCTAGGTCTTCGATGTACGAACTTCCTGCTATCTGAACCAAACGAATTGTACTTCGATTCATTATTGGTGTAACTTGGACAATTGGTCTTCTATCCATAGAAAATGCTTAGTGGCGAAGGATAACCTAGCTTTCTTGTTCTTAAGGGTGATCAACGGCTTGACTGTTGGCTTACGAGATTTTAAAGATATTTCCGTGAGGCAGCGTAATACTGTCTTCCTGGAGACACTCATACCCATAGTTTCATTTACTTCTTGGGAAATCTTGGCTGTTTTGTATCAGTCACTTTTTGAGATACGGGCGATGGTTTGGTGACCTCTCTTTGAGGTTTTCCTCAGCCTACCACTAGAAATTCCATTCATACAAGAGCTTGTGGACTGGTATTATTATATGATATATTATGTACGAAAGTTTTAAGGCGTTTAAAATATAGATGGACCAAATACATGAAGGATCTATACCGTGAGCTGAAATCATTATACGAGATTAACATCAGGAACTCATCAATTGACTCGATACGAAGAAGTAAAGAGATCAAAGAACTCAAACAGTTGATCCTCAAACAACAGTGGAGAAGATGGGGCGATGCGATCGAAAGCCTTGATCAAGATCCATCTCGCAAAATTTGTTTGGCTAAAAATCAGACATTTCAAAGGATCGACAGGAAAAACGATAAAAATGGAAATTAGAAACGAAAGATAACGTAGAAGCAATATTCTGAAGTTATTGTGAAAACATAGTATAACTGAAGAGAAGAACACCCAAATCTATAGGACGCACCGGCACCACCAGGTGGATAGAAAGCGTAACGGGGGCGCCGAGATAGCCGAGGAGGAACTATCTGGCGCGCTCCGCTCATTCGGCCAGAAAGACAATCCGGGCTAACAGTTAAATTTTGAAAATGCACAAGGCAACATCATCGAAGGAATGAGAAGAATTTTTAACGCCTGCCGAACTAAAGGGATACTTCCCCGATGCTTTCAAGACCGCTAAGATGATCTTAGCCAAGAACGGGAAGGATCCAACGAGGAAGGAGAGCTACTGACGAATTTCACTCCTGGATTTTAGCGGGAAGCTCTTCGAGAAGATCCTCAATATAAGACTGGTTTCTCATCTGGAAGAGAACTCCCTGTACAATCCGTACCAATTTAGCTACGGAAAAGGCGAAGTACGGAGATGGCGATAAATATCATCACAGAAAAGCTGGCACAAGCCAAAAGGGAGGGGTTAATTTGACATTCTATGTCTGGATGTATCAAAAGCATTTGATAAGGTTTGGCAAATAGGTGCGATTCAAGAACTCTCTGTGACTATATGATGGAGAGAGCGTCGTATATCAGTTTGGGGAGCATGAACGGACCCAAGTTCATACTTAATGCAGGCCTCCAGCAGGGGAGTGGGTCTTTCCCACACTCTACTCGATATACACCGCAGATGTCCCAGTCCCCGGAAACCCACTTGCCTAAACATTCAATTCGCTGATGATATCAGCAAGATAATACAGTGCCCCTGGCGTAATACACCGATGCAACCTCATATGGCAGCGGCAGAAATCGAAAGATTAAACATCTACGAGGACAAATGGAAAATAGGTACGAACCAGGAGAAATTAAAGGTGGTCCCGATTGGAAGGAGAGTACTATCAGATGCCAGGGTGGGGGATAGGCGCTAGCCCTACACCACGGAGTGCAATGTAATCGATATGAAAATTACTTCATTCGGGTACAGGAACCACGTATCTGATCGAATTTCGAAAGCCTCGGCCAGTCAGAACTCTATTCATGTTCAAATTCCTCCGAGAGCAATAAGATCTACAGTGCACTTGTAAGATCTACGCTGCTATACCCCAATTTCGCCCTCTTTTGTGTCTCGAGGACGCAAAAGAGGAGACTGCAGGTCGCGTAGAACAAATGCGTGTACCTAATTACGGGTTAGCCGCCTGCGAGAAAGAGACCCAAGAAGAGCTGCACGAGGATGCGGGGATAAAACCGATCAACAGTCATAGAAGAATGGACTAGGAATATGCAGGGGATGGTTAATCAGGAAATGGACGAATAAATCATGGAAATGATTGAACAGAGGAGAAGAGCCAGAAGCCACCCAAGTTCCGTTATCCTTGTGGCTAACGGAGATGAAGCGCCGTTCTAGGCATGATGGAATGTGTGAAAACACCGGAAAAGAAAATATTTATTCATCGATTAATGGAACTATTACCAAACTGAAAATATAGCCGATTACGACGACAATCTTACCAATTAAACTCTAAAATCATACCAATTATGACTCAAAAGGAAAGAACTCGAAGGAAGGAAAATGACGAGAGAAAAAACCCCACAAAAAACCCAGACATACAAGAAAGAAGATAAGAAATTCAAAAACGCTAAGTACTAAAAATAGTAATAAAGTAATTAAATCATAAAACAATAACAAATGCGCATAACACACAGTAAACATTATTTTTTAAGACAAAAGCTTTGAACGACGTTTAAAACAAGAATAACAAGCAACAAACAATTAAATAAATGGAAGCAATAAGCCTGATCACCACGTGTCTTGCATCCCTTTGCTTCGTCCGCCTCCACACACGTACACACACTTACATTAATCGGTAATTGGTTCTTGTCTTAGTTTCTTGCTGCTCTGAGGAAGCTCCAGAGGAGCGAAACGTCAGTAATAAAGAACCTTGTGGTTTCTCTCTTATATAGAGGCGGTCCTTTATATTTTAATAGCTTATATATACCCTTATTATATTATTTTCTCTTGTAGTTATCCTTGAAAATGAGCTGAATAAAGTTCGAAAGTAATTGGAAGGACCTTTTCATTTTTCCTGCGGGACATTGCATTCATTGTGACCCTCACGTGCTACTTTGTGAGCTATTCATTATATATATATATATATATATATATATATATATATATATATATATATATATATATATATATATATATATTTATATATATTCAACAAGGTTGCTTCTAAAAAAGCGTAATTTTAATTGTAGTAGGAAGGATACGACCATCAGTGACATTCTAATTTATTCCAAGCAACGTTTCGGTTTACCCAATCTATCATCAGGCTAAAGGGATAAACACAATTTGTGAGGCGAACAAATGTTAACATAAACTAGATGGATTGGGTAATCCGAAACGTTGCTTGGAATAAATTACAATGTCACTGATGGTTGTATCCTTCCTACTGCAATATATATATATATATATATATATATATATATATATATATATATATATATATATATATATATATATATATATGAGGCAAAAGTTTTGTAGTTATATTTATACGCTTTATTTAGTTCATACACAGGGTGTTGAGACTAGATTTTAAAATTCTTAAGGTACCCTTTTTCAGACCATGTTGAGGTATCGGTGTAAACGGCGTTGGGTAGTAAACAGAGTAAATTTTAGTTGAGAAAAAGTGAACTGAGCTGGAGGAGTGGAATCCTTCTGAATATGCCGACCTTATAACTGCTGTTCAATGCTCTGTGAACACTGTAAAGGCCGTGTCTAGCAAAAAGGGATACGGCAAACATTCCGCCTGTGTCAGTACCCCGGGATTTATCTAACAACTGCAGGACAAGGTGATGGAAGAGCAAATTAAGGGTGGGAGTCCTGGCTTTGGCGAGGGAGAGTGGTGTTAGAGTCACCACCATGTAGCCGATCCGTAAAGATGACCTTCGGTACTACTTGTGCAAAAGACACAAGGGACAAATTCTGAAAGAAACGTTTGACGAAGGGAAAGAAGCTGCTCAAGCTGAATCGTCTTGTTGAGTCGCGGTCGATCTGGATCTTTTCAAATGAAAAAAAACTTTGCTCCAACCAGTTGCACAACACCCAGAACAACAGGCGGAGTGCCTATAATTCATGCGACGTTCCGCGTATCCTGATGGCCAAGTTCCCCCAAAGTGTGATGTTCTTTGAGTGTGTCTCCAGTGAGGGTCACGTCATGCCGCCCATCTTTGAGCAAGGCTTATGCTCAATCCAGACGGCTAGATGGAGCTGTTGGAGACTATGATCAAATCCTGGCTGGTAAGGGATGCTGCTGGTAGGCCATACCTCCGGAAAGAGTTTGAAGTGGTTGTCGGATGATTTATACAACTTCACCAGCTCCAATTACTGGCCTCTTAATTACCCTAATTGTAACCACATGGATTAAGATGCATGTGACGATGTTGAGAATGACACCAACCGCTCTGCCTGCAACACCAAGACCGAGTTGGTAGCCAAGATCAAGGTGTTCGAAGATTTTCCCAAGGAAACAGTTAAGAACGCATACGCCAGGTTCCGGAGCCATCTTGAGGACATAGTGTAACCTAAGGGCGACTACTTTGATTAAACTGTTATCTTCCAGCTATAATCTAGTTGATATTTCTTCCATTTTTAAAATACATTTATTCTTGGCTCAGATATTGCAGGGGTTTATCTTTCATGCAAACTGTTATATTATTTAGCTCTAGAAATTATGTAAAAAGGAGAAGACTTTACAAAGGCGAAATTATTGATGAAACAAACAATTAAGAATCCTTCGAACTTCAAAAAGGAGATAAAATAAACGTGCTCTAAAAAATATTATATATATATATATATATATATATATATATATATATATATATATGTGATAGAACGGGTTGAGGCCGCGTTAATTTCAACCACTATCACATGTTATTTAAAACCACGATGCTACCCACGTGCGTCTTCGCTTTGAAGCCTGGAGCCTTATCGCAGCCACCTGAGTCAATGTTTAAACAAGGAGGTTTATCTTCCCCCGTTCGCCCCATGCTCCGGCCTCGCCATATTGAGTTAGGCTTATGGCCAGATAAGGCATTATTCCCAGGCTCGGCTGTGCATTCCCTCGAAGCTTCCACTCCATTGTCCCCCACGCCAAGGAGATGTCTCGACTATTTAGATGGAAACTTTACCACTAAGATCAGATTGGAGATCCAGATTTTCGTCGCGAAACATCACTACGACCCACTCTCACCTTGTGCGCCAAGGGACCTCGACCTCGAGATTCACCATCACTTGTCCAGAAGGAGGACAATACCCCTTGAGTGCCAAGGTTCGAGCCTTTCGTGACGCCAAGTCCACAAGGCTTCCCCTGTTGTTCAGAAAGAGAACAACATTAGAACAGCCATTGTTCTTGTGAGCCCGTTGACAAGAAACGGTTCTCTCCCCCCTCCCCCTGTTGTTCAGAAGAGAACGTAGAACAGCCATTGTTCGTTTGAGCCCGTTCGCCAAGAAACGGTTCTCACCCTCCCCCTGTTGTTCAGAAATAGAACAACGTTAGAACAGCCATTGTTCGTTCGAGCCCGTTGACAAGAAACGGTTCTCACCCCCCCCCCCCCTGTTGTTCAGAAGAGAACAACGTAAAACAGCCATTGTTCTTTTGAGCCTGTTCACCAAGAAACGGTTCTCACCCTTCCCCCCTGTTGTTCAGAAGAGAACAACATTAAAACAGCCATTGTTCTTGAGCCCGTAGACAAGAGACGGTTCCCCCCCCCCTGTGTTCAGAAGAGAACAACGTAGAACAGCCATTGTTCTTCAAGCCGTTCGTCAAGAAACGGTTCTCATTCCCAAGACGCCACGTCAGGATCATTTAATTCCCCCCTTCGGCTGGAACTCGCCAGCGGACCGAAAATTCCTTCAGGTCACCTTCCTCAGCACAACAAGTATAATTACGTAAGCCGAACGTTACCTTTGAGTATTTAACCCTTTTGTCAATTCTATCCTGTGCTTTAAATGGTTTAGCGAACCATCCCATTCCTTTAACTTTATATTTGTTTTACCTTTTTAAATCTTTTAATCCTCGGATTAGCTCGATTCCCCACGACCCTTTCCATTCTCTGTTTATGTCAATATTTTCCGTTTTGTGTGTTGTTGATAGTTATTATTAATAAAACTCTATTTTATTAATGATAGCAATATTATTATCCTTGAGCTCAGTTCCACTTCTTAAGCATATCGAAGATACATAATATCGGCCAGCCAGACATCCACGCACTCTAAAGATAATTAAAGAAGTTCCCTCAACGAATAGTTATATATGGTATATCGTCGAGAGTCCATTCTACGACAATATATATATATATATATATATATATATATATATATATATATATATATATATATATATATATATGAGTATGAATGGCACCTCTCAGTGGCATAGGCACCGTCGAGATCGGCTGCGGATGCATTGAGTGCCGTTGGTAACTGAGAGAAGCGCCGGGCTCGCGCGTAAAGGCACAAAATACACTGTGTACGGCCCAGAGCGAGTGGCATCTTCTCAGCATCGACAAGTAAACTCTCAATAAGGGGCGTGCAAAAGGCACCGGTCGCCAGACGGAGACCGGTGTTGTGGATCGAGTCCATCTTCCGCAATACACGCTCGGCTGTGGATGGATAAAACTTGACCGTAGTCAAGCTTCGAACGAACAAAGGATCGATAGAGAAGCAAGACAATAACCCTATCAGCACCCCAAGTGCTGAATGCCACCGAACGAATAATATTTGAAGCCAGGGGGCTCGAAAAATGCAAGGTAGTCTCTCAATGAGGAGCCCCAACGTAATTGAGACCCCACTCAGCGCAATTGTCACTTTGGTCTTAGTATGGGCTTCCCCCACCCGGGAGTGGCTCGGGGCCGGACGTGCCAATCTTAGGCTGGTCGCTTGCCGAAACAGCAGCGGGCCCATCCGTCCCCTGAGCCTCCGCGCAGAGGAAGAGGAACCCTTAGTCCTATGTTCTTGTCTTTTTTATATATATTTTTTTTTTAAGAGCTCATCTGTTATTTTAGGAGAGGATGGTGGGGAATAAACCCGCTCCCCTCCACAGTCGGAAGGAGCCCCTAGGGACCAGCTGGGGGAGGGAAGTCCCTCCTCTCCCAAATAAGAGGGTTGGAGGGGCTCCTTAGAAAGCTAGGGTGGGCCACCTCATTTCCAGAAGTGGAGCTAACCGACAGCGGCCCCAAAGATGGCAAGGAGTAAGCCATTTTGCCACGTAGGGGTGGGAGAGGGAAGCCCCTCCAGTGGTTGAAGGGTTGCCTAGATTCTTCTCGTCCTCCGCGACACCTAGGGAGGGCAAGGCCACGCTTGAAGGCGGATCTCCATGCGCATTCCCATTATTGGTTTCTATTGTATCCATACTTATGCGAAAAAAAGTTTCCATAACATCAGAAAAAATCAAAATGTGATCATTTATACATACTCGGTCCACGGGTCCTGCGTTGGGCTTTAGCAGCCCTGCCAGTTATTCAGGCGAAGTTGTCCCCGAGCTTTAACCTTAAAGGATGGTGCCGTCGTTGCCACCTTTTATCTGTACTGGAAGATGAGCTGAGTCGACGGCTTAACACACACCCTACCTATTAATTGCTCTAGCCAGCGGGTTTTCGGCGGTGGCAGCAGGCAGGGACTTCACGGTATAACACCGTCACTCGACTAAGGCTCATAAGAGGACGAAAGTGCACCGGGCAGCAGGAACCATGTGTATAGAAAACCAAGTTTGGAATCGGGTAGACGGGTAAGTAATAAAGAGAAATAGAGATAGACGTGTCCACTAACGAGTAAGGTGGGTGATCACCTATTATTATCATACCCTGGGGCAGGTGATCCCAGGATGGGATGCAGTCCACGAAGGCACCGTGGCTACCGGACCGAACTCTGCCCAGGTGGAAACACTCTTCCTGGTAGAAAAGGTTGGGGGGATGCCCATAACAATAATAATAATAACTAATAATAAAAGGTAAAGTATCGCTGAGAGTGGGCGAGGGGAAAGCCCACCAACAACTTTCCCAGGCCCCATCATAAGAGTTCCAGTCAACCTAGCGACAAGGACCTCCCTAATTTGCACTTAGGCTGAAAAGATGTGCAGGTCCCCCGGATACTAAGTGTCACATGCTACACAGGGTAACCCCCTGCGGGGTGTCGGTGGGGCTCGGTCAGGACTGTACGGGTTGTGCGAGATCAACTTCCAACGAAATTCTTGCAAAGTTGGCTTTGTCAAAAAAGCCGAATGAGTAGGAGCGTTATTGTGATGAAAGAGGCCTTCGTGAAGTATTCCGCGGCGTTTCTCCGCTCTACCCTTGTGAAGTTTTCTCTAAACACTTTCTTAATAAATAGAATTGATGGATCTTCCTCCAGTAAAGTTAACAATTATCGCACCGCCCCCCCCCCCCCCCCAAAACAGTGACCATTTACCTTTCTTCCTGATCGTTCAGACTTTGCTTTGATGGGTCCTTTTCCACCTCTTGGGAACCATTGTTTAGACTTTTTGTCTTCTGGAGCATATCGGTAAATCAATACCTCACCTCCTTGTTACAGTTCTTTGCAAAAAAGTCCTTGGCATCATCCTACTTGTTCCAAATTTGTAGTGAAAGAGTACTTCTTTCCAGCTGATCTTCGAGGAACAATTTTGGCCCCCATCGAGCAGAAAGCTTACTGAGCTTCAGTACTTCGGTCAAGATGGGATGAACTGAACTTGCCAATATGTTGCTTGTGTCTGCTATAATTTCCACTGTTAATCCACCGTCCTCTTCAACTAGTGCCCGCACACAATTGATGTTTTCTTCCCTTCCTGCGGTCTGCCACTACGAATGTCGTCTTCAATCTCCTTTCTTCAATCCGCAAAATGATTTATCCATTTTGGTTTCAGGAGGGGAGGGGGGACACTCTCCAGAAACTTTTATTAATGCATCGAAAATCTCACTCTTCCGCCAATCAAACTTGACCAGAAATTTGATGTATGACCTTGCTTCAACTTTGATGGAATCCATGGCATCACTGCGAGGTCCAAATTTTGAGTGGGTATCCCATTTTCTTACCATATTCGTTTTTCTACGAATTTTTGTAGACCCCTCTTATAAGAAGTAAATATAATATTTTGGCCCTACACGTGAAGATAGTATAATATTTTTTACTCCATATAGGAATATAATATTTTAGCCGAATGAAGAAATGTTGTGGGGTTCCTCAATGGTCAGTGTTGGAGCCGCTGTTATTCTTGCTTCTAATTATAACGATTCTAGTGTGTGTGATGACGATCCTCGCGTGTGTGCGTCTGTGTGTCCGTCTGTGATTTTTTTTCCTTGCACACCAATTTTGAATGTGTCATGAAATAAAATAATTTTTTTTTCTCTCGCACACTTTTTTAATTATGTGAGCGAAGCGATAAGCCGTATGCATAGTAAAACACACCCGTAGGGCGGATTTTTGCTAGTTATATTAATGATCTTGACTTAGGTATAAGTAGCGACTTGAGCAAATGACCCTGATGCTGAGGTATTACAGGATGAATTGACCATACTGTCCCAATGGGCAGAAAAATGGCAAATGGGATTTAACATAAGTGTATTATACTTAGTATAGGTTAGTGTAATTCACTGAATAATTATAAACTGAATTGGAGTTTTAGGAAGGGTCAGAATACGAAAGAGACTTAGGTGTCTTGTTTAGTTCTGACCTACGGGATAGAAAGTAGTGCATAAGTTCTAGGACTAGAGATAATAGGCTTTATTGGGAAGAGTCTAAGTGACATGAGTGCTGATGTCATTCTGAAACTGTACCTGACATTAATTCGGATTCATCTTGACCCTAGCGGTGAAATTTTGGTCACCATATTATAGGATGGATATTGGTTCGCTCGTCTCTGTGCAAAGAAGGATGACTAAGAGGAGCGATGGATTGAGGAGCTTACCTTAGGGTGAAAGGCTTAAGAGACTAAATCTCCATTTGATAGAAAGGAGAAGAATTTAGGGAGGACTTGATTGAAGTCTTCAAGTGGGTAAAAAAGGTTATAATAAGTGAGACAGGTAAGGTTCTTATGTTTAATGAACAAAATAGAACATGTAGCAATGCGTTTAAACTGGACAAGTTTAGGTTTAGGAAAGAGATTGACAGAAATTGGTTTACAAATTGAGTGGTAGATGAATGGAATAAGCTCACTAGACATGTGATAGTAGTTTTCTCCCTGCAGAGTTTTAAGAACAGATTGGATAGTTTTATGGATGAGGATGGTAGGTGGGGTTGAACTGTATAATGGGAACAGGAGCTGCCTCATATAGGTTATTGATTAGCTTTATGCAGTCTCGCTATTTTTATATGTTCTTATCCCATGTGTATAGATATATAATAATAATTCCGCCCAAGAGGGGAAAATATATATTATTTTGGTCCCATAGGGAAAGAGATATTTTGGTCTATAGGTGAATATAATATAATTTAGCTCCATAGAAGAAGATAAAATATTTTGGCCTCATCGTGAAAGTTAATATAATATTTTAGCCCCATAATGGAAGATAATATATGTAATTTTGGCTATGTAGAGGAAGATAAACTATTTTGGCCCAATAGGGTAATATATAATAATGTAGCCTCATGGAACAAGATAAAAACTTTTAGCTTTATATCAGAAGAGAAATTAATATTTTAGGCCTATAGCGGAAATATAATGTTTGCCTCATACGAGTGATACAACAGTTTGACACCATAGAGTAAGATAATATAATATTTTGGCTCAATAGAGCAAAATAATAAAGAATTTTTCCCCATAGAGGAAGCTAAAATATTTTGTCCATTTAATTTAAGAAAATATAATATTATAGCACCATAGTGAAAGATAAAATATTTGGGGCCTTTAATGGAAGACGATATAATAGTTTGGCCACATAAAGATATGATATCTTGATCCATAAAGATAATATAGCAATTTGGCCCCATTTAGGAAGATAAAATATTTTGGTCATTTAGTGCAAGATAATATAATTTGGACCCTATAAGGTAAGATGATATAATAGTTTGGACCCATAAAGGAAGGTATGTTTTGGTCCCTTATGGGAAGGCTATATAATATTCTGACACAATACAAGAAATATTTTTGCCTCAAAGGGGAAATAGCTTATAATATTTTAACTATATGGGACACACGCATGTTATTTTGTCCACCTGTCTTTTATATTTTTAGAAAAGAATAAATTATTTAATGGTAGGTACTTACCAATTTGTTTATTTTTCTTGTTTGATTATGCTTCATTGGATTTCGTACTAATTTCCCAATAGCGAACACTTGTTCGAAAGCACCAGTACTTGCGAACATCGAGAGTGCCCTGGCACAGTGATACTTATATTTGGGATAATCCTCACCGATATATTTGTAGAACGGTGGTACCCCAACTTCGTTATATTTTTCTTTGAGTTCTTCGTTGAACTGCAGTTCAATAACTTCTGTTTGTAATTCTTCATCATGAACATTATCCATGTGTATGGAGAAAGGCGAAATGAACAATTTGAGTTCGTTGTCATACTGCTTAAATTCAGAGAAAAGAGATAAGAATTCAAATTTGAGGTCGACAATTTTTGAAATGTAGGCGAGAAGATCATTTTGGTCATTGGCGGCAACTGATTTTAGCGTCGGAAAATGAATTAAATTATTTGTTTTTAAATGTTTTTCCCAGAGGAATAATTTCGCTTGAAACGAGCAGATTTTGTTATACATTTGTGTTACTACTTGTGAAGGTTCTTTGAGTGAATTAGTAAAAGTGTTCAGATGATTGGTGAGATCGACCATAAAAGCTAAATCCTTAATCCACTGATTTTCGGTGAATTGGGGAATGGGTTTGCCACTGGAGGTCATGAACAACTCGATTTCCTTCAGGAGTACAAAATATTTGGAGAGCACTAAACCACGACTTAACCATTTAAGCCCCGATAAGTTTGAAAGACTGGTATATTGTGTATTTAGTTCATCAAACAATGAATTGAATTGTCTTCGGTTCAAACCATTCAGACATAACCAATTGATGGTCTCAATTACAATATCCATTACGTGGTTCATTTTTAATTTTTCGGCGCAGAGGGATTCTTGGTGGATAATACAATGAAAACACTTAAGTTTCTGCTCGGAAAATTCCTCCATACAGGATTTTAGTTTTGAAATGAGTCCGTCACTGGTAGCAACCATTGTGGGAGAGCAATTTGTGATAACACTTACCAATTTAGACAAGTCTAAATTGAATTTTTTAAAGGTTTTCTCAACGTATAAAAATAAATCACTTCCTCCCATCGGGTTAACCATGGTTGTCATGTCCATAAGCTCTTCAGTAACGTCAAAATTCTTATCAACACCGCGAATAAATATGGCAAATTTTCCCGTATCTTTTATGTCTGTGTTCTGAATAACTGCGACGGAAAATGCAATAAACGATTTAATCTTTGTGCATAAATTGTTCTGAAGACCCTCATCCATATCTCCTAAATGCGGACGAAGAGTATTTTTAAGAATAGGATTTGAAAATACTTGTTTTTGGTCAGAACACAAAGTTCCTGCTGCACTTAACAAACATTCTCTTATTAAATCGCCTTCGCGGGCAGAATTTGCTGCAGGTGAATGTTCATCAAGTGTGGCATAACTACACTCCACAGCAGAATTAATTAATTTACTTGAGTTTAAAATCATACCCCGGGGAAATTCCAACGATTTTTTCAGTTCCCTCACTAAATCATCTCGAACCTTTCCCGTATACTGATCATAAATTTTACTATGTTTTGTATTGTAATGACGTCTTACGTTGTACTCCTTCGAAACAGCTACATTTTGCTCACATATGAGACAGGTAGGAATATTCATCACTTCCACAAAGAAATATAAATTTTCCCATCTTTCTTTGAATGCGCGGCATTCTCGGTCATTTTTTCGTTTTCTCAAATTTGACACAGACATGAGTCCGAGATAAAATAGGAATGTTATATTTTAGCATAGAAGGGATTCACTCGAGTAATCACAGGACCGTGAATGAGGAGCTACCGACAAAACAAGCTGACACACAAAACGTAATCAGACACTTAAGGCACTAAAGAAAGTTACAACTCACAGACATTGAGTGTGTTGTGGGACCATGATAAAAATTGAAAAGCGCATGCGCAGATCTATTAAGCCAGGTGGCGGGAGCCACATTACATAGGCGTCTATGCCGGCCCGAAGGAACCGATGGCGGGCCGGATCCAAGCTGTGGGCCGCATTTTGTGAGTCACAAATGATTACAAATTGTGACCATCGTCGGTATGACTCTATTTCAGCAAATATCATGTGCCCCCCCCCCCCTTCCCCGCGTTAATTTTGTGGCAAAAGCAGAATCTCATGCCTCCTCCCCCCCTCCCACTTTAAATGTTCTTTATAGCGATTCTGGGTCTAATATCGGGGTTTCATAAAATACACGAGGGAAAGGGTATTTGAGGAAAAGCAGTTCGACTATATTTAATAACTAAATGAGAGAACAATAAACACGTACCTAAAACAACACCTGAAGAGATGAAAATTGGTGACTTTGAGTATTTACGGGGACGCTGTACCAATTTAGTTCGACGGGGTTTCATAGGTCATTTCGGCACGAACATTTTCGTTTCTCTTCGTTTTTTTCCTCATGGCTGCAATTCGTCCCCATTGTCTACCTCTAAATAGATCAAGGCCGGCCCAAGCCTTTATGGGGCCCTAAGCAGAATTTCAATTGCCCAGACCACCACAACCACACTAGATACTTGATCATTTCATAGGCTACATGTTAGTGTAACACATCCACTATCATTTGCATAATTCGTAGTTGGATCAATCTATTATTGTACCAACTATGCAAATTATATAGAGATCGATTTTCTGTAATACCATTTCATTTATATTACTACTAATTGTTTTTCTTTTATTTAAAAATGTTTTATCTTGAGATTTCAAGAGATCGGAGGCCCCTAAGCGGCCGCTTAGTTCGCCTATGCCTCGGGCCGGCCCTGAAATAGATCCAACGACTGATGAAACCCGTTAAACCACTCGGGGGCGGGGAGGGGGATAATACACACCCATGTAGTTGGGTGTTGTTTATTAACGGCAGCTTAAGACTGATGTGAGCATTAAAAAGGAATTCAGTAGGAAAAGAAATCTGCTCTCGTTTAGAAGCCTTTATTTCTCAGTGGGAGCCTACTAATTAACGTGGTATCCGAACCACGAGTATCTATCTACAGGGTATAAAAACCGTCGTGAAATCGGTACTCCATCCTGCAATTAACCACGCTCAATTTGTCTTGACTTAGCCTAAAATCGGAAACGATGTTTCCACACAGGAATTCAGTAGATGCACAAAATTAGTCTGATAGCGGTAGGAAGGATTAGTTACATCTTCAGACACGACATGTCCTTTGACCCCTCCTGGATTATCACGAGATATTTCGTTTTTAAATTAAAAAGGATTTTTTTTTTGGCAAATTTGCACATATCAAGACAGCTTGAGTTTTATAGGGACTTTCTTACGCTTGGCAGCAAACGTCTAGCCTTCATTTTGAATCAAAAATCTTAGGTAGAAATGGACAGGACACAATGTTAGGAGAAACGAGAGGAAGATCACCGAAAGCAATCCTAAACTGGGCATCTGTAAACATAAAGATGCCCGGAAGACGACCTCGAAGAAGCGACAACCAACGAGGCATCTCCTGCAAAATATTTATAAAATATGTGTAGGAAATGATGAAGCTATGTGAAATTTATATAGCCTCAGATCCCCCTTACACCTATTGGGGCCGGAAGGGCACGCGATTCTCTGGATGCGCAACCGAAACCTGGAGGAACGGCGCACCATTCCTGCCCCAGTACCTACAGGTGTACGACCACTCGGTCCCAATGTCTGCAAGAGGATCTGCGGCTGACCTTTACACATTCCATACATTTTCTGAGGGAATCGTCCTCGTTGCTATTGCGTTTTAAATTAGAGGAGAGGGAAAATCCGAATGTTAGCTGCAACATGGTGGCCCATAATACTCCCAAGTGGGGTACATAAATTATAAAAAATAGGAGGTAGGAGGAAGAGCGTGAGATGAATGCAGGAGAGGGAGGGGGACCCATTCCCCTCCAGGGTAATAGAAGTAAAGGGAAAATGTCTAAACGGAATAAAAGCCAGGTAGACTTAATCTAGTTTGAGATGGATGGGGAACGTGGGGGGGGGGGCTGAAGGGCGTCCCGCTCTTCCAGGTGTAACATGGCAAACACGAGCACTGCAGCGAGCTCAGATAGTAGTGTCCGCTTTGGACTACTCGAGCTTGTAACCTTTTCACATATTTTTACTTGTTCACGTTGATTTAGCTTAATTTTAAGAAAATAACTGCTAAAGTTAGAAGTGATAATGTGTGGAGAAGAGGAGACTACTATGTGCGCCCGAGCTTGGGAAGGCAGCAACTCTCTCAAACCTCTAATTATGGCAGATCGAGGATAGTGGGGGGGTGAGGGCACGGTGGGGGGAGCTAAAAGAAGAAATACATTCGTGTGTTTACCCGTCGAGTTTCTTCTGCCAATGTTGGTCCTCTTCCTCTCTTCGGCGTATCATTCTCTCCCGAATGAAAAAGACACTGAAAGTATTCAATCGGTTCTACGGCCAAAGTTGGATGATTCCGTTGCAAGTGTCTTCTAAGCTTACTCGGAACCATTGACTCATTCGACAACTTGGCGCCACACACAACACACTTTGGTTTCGGTTCCCCATTTTCGATAATGTAAGTAAACCCATATTTTAAATAGTCTTCGTTATATTTACGGTAGAATGTTTTTCGTCCAGAAGCCTGGCTAGGCTTTACGTTCTCCGTAGTGTTACGCTTTTTGATGGAAGCATTCGACATTGTCACTCATTAATTGATCGTCTAAACTGGTTTTGCAATCTCACCTTTTCCTAATATTATATGAAGTTGGGGAGGGGGGAGCTAATTTCTCTATTCGGTCAACTTGAGGAATTGAAATACTGAGTCGGTAGAGAGAGAGAGCAGCTCAACTGAGCTGCCAGTTATCTGAATGTTGTCCTTGGAAATTTAAACATGGATATCGTGACTTTTCTCTCTCTATATATTCTTTTCTATTTACACATATAAAAATATCCAGTGTTCTTTGTTACCTTTCAGATTTTTCATAACTCGGGTCACAACACTACTTCATAGCAACTGTGTCGCGACACAGCTGCGCACCATTACATTGGGATGTGTGGTGTGAGTGTACGATAATCGATATTACCTTTCGTCTTACCCAATTCATATCAAGAAATACATCCAAAGAAGTGTAATCGTTTGGCTACAAGTTCACATTACTTGAATAATGCACGGAATAAGCAATGTATTAAGTGCGGTGTACATAAAGGAGAAGTAGGGATCATAGAAAATATGGACCCTGTGTAGTCCCTAACAAAGTGTGATAGAAGAGGCTTGGAAATGAAAAAGGAAATGACAAGTATGTCCAGCCGAGTTGCCAGTTAAGATTCAAGAATATGCGCGACTACTTCAGAAAAAGAAGCGAATTTGGTTATAAAATAGGCCAACAGACGATACACTTGTAAAAAAAAAGAGATAAAAAAGCGCCTATGTCAAAAGAGGTAGCGGAACCTTATGAAGTAGGCCACTTCGCTACTTGCAGACTAATCTGGCAATCCTAATGTCCAGCGCCATCTAGCATCTAGATGTTGGCTCTACCGATCAGCTGTGAATTAGGTTTTGGCTCAAAATTTAAAGCGAAAACCAACGAGGTCATCTCACGAAGAAAATTTTTCAGGAGAGATATATAAGTGTTGAAGATAGATGAAGTGAAAATATGTGGAAGATATATAGCCGAAAATCCTCCTGCAGGCAATGGAGTCGAGATGGCACATGATCATCCAAATGTTAGCTGCGGCAAGGTTGTCCATGCTACGCCTGGCACCCACTCCCGGCACCGACTAGAGTTGAATGGACTACGGCTGGTCGGTGACTACCCTTGAAACTAGTTGCCGCCAAGAAAATAGGCGAGAAGAATCTTGTAAAAGAGGCGGGAAAAATGGGACTTCCGGCAGCTCTTGGCCGGGTGGGCTTGCCGTTCTTCCAGATACAGGTATAACAGTTTACACTGAGTCCCCTCTTTGCGGGGCTAATAGAACACGAGGGAGAGGGAGAAAGTAGGGGTATTAAATAGTCTCCCCCCCCACCCATTGGAGTAAAAGCGATAGGTTGAATGGATGAGAGCTGGTTCGCGACTAGCCTGCAAAATTAACCATCGACCCATGCTAAAAAAAAAGTGAAAAGAGGCTTTCTAAAGAAAGTGGCAGAAAAACGGATAGAGTGGAGATGTCTAGAAGGAAAAAAAGCCCAGGTAGTCTAATCTAGTTTGAAACTGTCGGGGAAGCTAGAACCGGGAGAGCGAGCCGCTCCCCCAAGTACCAAATATACCACAAGTTAATAAAAATTAACTTAGAAATCCAATCTCAAAGTCTAACACTTCATAAGAGGAATAATAATTTGTACTTTATTCAAAGAGTTAATACTTTAAGTATAAAGGATTTTAATTTAAATTATCATTTTGCTGGCTGTTAAATGAAGTATAATGCAGAGCAAGATGTGAAGGAATTTATGCCAAATATGCCTCCATATATATATATATATATATATATATATATATATATATATATATATATATATATATATATATATATATATATATATATATATATATATAACTGAAATCACATGACACGTGATATAATAGATGCATCTATAGTCCCAAAGAAATGAAAATTGGTATCACAACACTAAGGAAGGTAACCATTGAAAGCTTAAGAAAGAAAATTTGAGATATAGAGACGGAGAAAATCGTGAAAACTAATTTTAACCGTTATATGAATGAAGGAGTTGGATTCGAACCTGTGACCTCAAGCGCTCATCGCTATTATTACCACGACGCTCAACCTGAAAAAAAGTTAATTCAAGAAACCTTTTGAATAACGAATCAACCTTTTGGTGGGTTGAGGATGGTGGCTCAGTCGATGAGCGTCCTGGTCATAATAACGATGAGCGCTTGAGGTCACAGGTTCGAATCCAACTCCTTTATTCATATAACGGTTAAAATTAGTTTTCACGATTTTCTCCGTCTCTATATCTCAAATTTTCTGTCTTAAGCTTTAAATGTTACCTTCCTTAGTGTTGTGATACCAATTTTCATTTTGGGGGGACTATAAATAATATATATATATATATATATATATATATATATATATATATATATATATATATATATATATATATATATAATAATAATAATAATTTAACAATAATGTTCAAGTCCATGGTGTTAAGTAAAGTTAATAGTAATAATTCCTTAATTCGCTAGAAAATATCTCCTGGAGTTCCTCCACCTTCTTCAGGAACACCACACATACGATTGGGCGAAAATCCATTTCTCTAAAAAGAAATTTCAAGAAGCCTTTTTGTAAGAGCTAGCGTTTACTTTAACAGAAAACGGGAATGCGAATGTCCCCGTGGATTTTCGCCCATCTATTTTTTTGATAATTTAACAATAACATTCAAGTCAATGTGATTAGGTAAGGGTAATAGTAAGACTTCCTTAATCCAGTCCCGTCGGACTCTTTGCCCCCCCCCCCCCTCATTTCCCGAGATCTTCACATATACAGGAACCCATCAGATGAAAATCTCGCTATCCCTCGAGCTCGTGGCAGCCGTGGCGTTACGGACACCGTGAACCAGGAGGTGCGGAGATTTCATTGCACCGAGATCTGTCAGGGGGTTCTATGAGTTGCTATAAGTCACAATTTCGTCACAGAACCGGGCACGACGCGTAATCTCCCGTACCGAGCGGTGTATTGCAACCAGCTCAGCCATGACGATAAACGCGTCGCCTCGTAGAGAGCATCCCCGCCCTTTCAAATAGTGGACACGGCATGAAAGCAGATCCCTTCTTTGCTTTGGATTTGGACATGATGTATGCTCCAAAATGTTCGAACGCAATACTACTCACTGCACTATAGAAACTTTGGGAGCATAGGCGTGTCGAGAAATGGTCAGACGTGGCAGCCACCAGGGTCCAGTGCAGGGCCAGGGGCGCCACAGGCCCAAGAGCTACATCGAACTCTCGCAGGAGTTTACCCGCCCTAAGCCCAAAGAGGTTAGTGCAGAGACATCCAATTTCCGAATGTCATGCCGCACTTTGAAACAGGTTAACCATCCTTCCGAATCTTCCCAGCATCCTTAGTTCTTCGGCAAATTCACGGCCTTTCTCTTGAATTAAACGCCCACTAATTCTAGCTGTCATACCTAATTTTATCTAAATCATGCAGTCTTGCTTGGTGAAGTGCGTGACGAGATTCCACTTCACGGGTTTTTCTGATTTCTTAACAAATTCACCGTTTATGGGTTTGTGTTTTTTTGGCGGAAATGGTTGATGGACACACATTAAAGTATCCCAATGAAGTCTGCAAGATTTCAATCTTTTCAAGCTGCTAAACGGTTTTAAGCTTCTGTTTGATAGTCAGGACGACACACACGGTTGCGCTTAGAAGTAGCCATTGGGAAAAATGAAGAAAAGAAAACGTGAACCAGAAAACAAAGAACGACAGTCGACAATGAATGAGGCTGTCGAAAAAAGGATTGAGCAGGGAAAACGGGTAACAGAGTATCAAAATTGACAATACAGTCTATCTTTTATATTATTTATTCAGTTAGTTTATTTTAATTTTAGCTTATGTATGAAACAAACTTTAGGTGTACATGTAACATTTGCTCGACAATCATCAAATAGCAGAAACTTCAAACTTCATAAGCGGTGTACCCCAATGGTTCTGTTTTATCACCCAGCCTTTTTAAACCATACATACATGATACTCACACTCCACGCATAGCCTCTTACACGGATGGGATAACAGTCAAATGCAAGCCCCCAAAATCTAAAGAGAGTCACTCTACTCCTGCAGCTCTACCTAGACACTCATACGATTGGTTTACCACTAACAGACTCACAATAGCACTGTCTTGGTATACGGCCGAGTATGTATGTACGTTTGTTCCGTACATGAATAACTCCGTTCCACTTTTCTTTAAAGAGTGCTTTACTTTTTACTTTTGATTCTTTAACCAGGGAGGATTCGTAATATTATATATCTATTGCCATATGCAGCGTTTCGAGGATTTAATTAAACAACTAGAACAAAAACATACTTTTAATTACAAAAAAAGAAGAAATATTAAAACTTTAAATATACTAAGGCTATAATAAGAGGATTTAAATAAAAATTAATACTACCAAGGAGTACTACGCAATGGATGACGCAAAAATTCACTTTAGTACGCAATGGTAACTAACGAACATGAAAAAGTTTTGGATTCCTTTTACCTTTAACTAAGAGGGAGTCTAGCGTTGGATGACCTTGAACGAGAACCTCTGTGATGCGATGATTCGAGACGTGAGTCTGACTCGGAAAAAAACAGCTGTCCGCCTCTCTGAGCTAAGGCAACGCTGGTTGAGGCTATTCGTGAATAACAGAGTGGATGCTTATCCCGAGGTAAGTGGGGCCCATGGCGATGCTTCTTGACTTGAAGATATAAGCGAGGGGATTGGGGGTGTACGGTTATTCCAATCCCTGGGTAACACTTGCGGGCTTCTCGATGATGAGACTTTACCAAGAGGTGAATATTTTCTCGAGTGGAACTTCACATTGGTATTCCTCAATGGTGAGGGATATTTCTGTTTTTATTCAGAAAACTGAGATAGGGATTTTCTCTGAACGAAATTGGTATGAGGGTGATTTTCAATACAGCTAGTCTACTCTTCGATGAGACCAAAGGAACAGCCTCAGGGAGGAAAATCCCGCTCGGTTCCACTTTTTCTTGATTCCCAGTTTGCCTCCGAGACTCGTCTTCTTCTCCTGATTGCTACCTTGATTCTTCTCCTCTACATTTACCCAGATCGAACTATATCTACGTAGATTATCCCCTGAGGGGAGAGGAGATGAGGGCCCACCTTTAAGCCTCTCTCCTAGGGCATCACTTTTCAACGTTGTGACACTTAGCCCTTCTGGTTTTCCGTCGGAGAAAGTGAAATTTCGTATATTTGGCGAAAATAGACATAAACACTCGGAGGGGACAGTGAGCCTGTTCAAATATTTTTATTCTAAAGGCTATTCTACCCTCCTGTGTTTATAATAACGGACTAAGAAATCTGCTGATGGTACTCCTTCTTTGCGAGCAATCTCGAGAATTTTGAGGAAGCGGGGCAAAGGATGGGGGGGGTAAAGTATTGGACCATATGGAACGTAACTGTTGACGCTGTGTAAACAAACTAGTGTCTGTTTGTCCTCGTGATCTTGATTTCCCCACAAGCACCTACCAAATAGAATGCCACCTTAATTACCAGCGACAATGTAGAACACTGTCTCAGACCAAACCTCACTATAAAGTATAAACAGAGCCCTCCCCACCCCTACCCCAAAATAAATAAATCAGTGTAACATACAAAACATCAATGCTATTCAAACCACCTATCAAATTAAAAAAAAAACAAGACTTAATGCATTAAGAACACTTGTACATACAACATTTATACATAGAGAAACCACTACCCCAGTATAAAAACAATACATACGGTCAGTGATTGAATATGCAAGTTCCACATGGGATCCAACCTGGCTGACACTCACTTCAACACCCTACATACACTACATAACAAAGCCCTTAAAATAACCATTAAATGCACAGATACCACACCCACATACTATGTATACCAGAAAATAAAAGTCAAAGATCACCTTGACATGACAGGCGCACAAATTTATTGCTCCAGCTTTCACAAACCAGAAACATGCTCTACTTTACAATGCAACACAACCACACACTCCAAGAAACATCAAAATATCACCCAGCTATACGCAAACGATGTCAACTATCCCTCTCCTCCAGCCTCAACCCAACATTCAGAATCACAAACACTGAAATCACCCGCCGCTCCATTCACGTGCTCGCCAAGAATTTTGATTCAATGTAAGTGTGTGTGTGTGTGTGTGTGTGTGTAGGGGGCGACAAAGCATGTGTGGGATCGAAGGAAAGAAATAGAAGTGTTGAAAAGAGAAGGTAGTGTCGAAGATTTGCAAAGAGATGCAAGGCTCCTGGTGATCAGGCTTATCGCTTCAATTTACTTTGTTGTTCGTGTATATTTTTGGTTGTTGTTCCTATTTTCAACGGCGTTCAAATCTTTTGTCAAAATTTTAATGTTATTCGCATGTGTTGTTGTTTATGGTTTAATTACCCTATTATTATTATTATTATTTGTAATAGTCACTAACTCTATAAATTAAGAAGGGGATTTTTTTGAGTATTTGAATAATAATTTCATCTTAGTTTGGTTATGACTTATGTTTTTATCAAAGTTGTTCTAAAAATTCTTTTATAATATCAAAGAACAAAATGGTGAAGTTCAGAAATAAATATAAGTATCAAAATTTTGTGATTCTTTTTAAAACCCAAAGAATTAAAAATGGTGAAGTTCAGAAAATTTCTAAAAATTTAACCATGGCTGCTTTTTTTTTAGATTTTAGATTTTAATCTTTGCGGCGAAGCGCAAGCTCCCCCAGTGGCGAAGCTATTGCCTGTTATTTTAATTTATATTCTGTAGTGTATGTCGTTTTTCTGTCATTTTATTTCTTCTTTCTTCTCGCTACTTCCTTTTGAGTCGAAATTTAAGTTGTTGTCGTATTCGGGTATTCTTCCAGTTACGTAATGGTTATTATATTAGTCAGGTATATTTTCTTCTTCTCTGGTGTTTTCACAAGTTCTGTCATGCGTAGAAATGCGCTTCTGACTTTTCTGTTCCTGTTAATGATTTCGATGATCTCTTCGTTCATTTCCTGATTAACACACTTGCATATTCCTAGTCCGTTCTTCTGTGACTATGTTAATGGATTTATCCCCACCTCCCTGTGTAGCTCTTCTTGGCTTCTTCTTTCGGTAATTCTGCAGATTCACAACTCCAACTTTTTTTTTTATTTAATGCATTTATTAGTCTTTTGCTATTTTTTCGGTGCGCAAATCACTAGTTTTAGAGTTATTAGCACTAAAAAAAGTATTTTGCAATACATAAATCTATTGGGTAGAACAGCATAGATCTTCTAAGATCATTGTAGATCATCTTCTTATTGCTCTCTCGGAGATTTCTGAACATGAAGAGGGTTCTGACTGCGGTTGAGGCTCTCAAACCTCGATCAGAGACGTGCTTCCTGTACTCGGATGAAATCATTATAATACAGAGTACATTGCACTCTGTGGTGTAGATATAGCGCATATCCCCCGCCCTGACATCTGAAAGTAGCCTCCTTCCAATCAGGACCACCTTGAATTTATCCTGGTTCGTTCTTATTTCCCATTTGGCCTCAGAGATGTTTAATCTTTCGATTTCTGCCGCCGCCATATGAGCTCGCATAGGTGCATTACGCCAGTGGCATTTCATTATCTGACTGAAATCATCCGCGAATTGAATGTTGAGGCAAGTGGAGTTGCCAGGCCCTGGAATATCTGCGGTGTATATCGAGTAAAGTGTTGGAGACGGAAATCCCCCTGAACCTAGGTTAATCCTTCCTCTCCATACTGACATACGCATCTCTCTCCATGACATAGTCACAGAGTTCTTTCTAAGTGTTCACTTACTCCCACTCGCAGGATCTTGAATTGCATCTCCCTTTGCTTAACCTTATCAAATGCTTTTGATACGTCCGACATTCAATATTCACGTAACTCCCTGCCTTTTGGTTTGGGCAAGCTTTTTTTCGTGATGATATTGATCGCCATCTCTGTATTTCACTTTACCGGAAGCCAGATTGGTACGGATTGTACAGGGAGTTCTCTTCCAGGTGGTACACCAGCTTTCTGTAAAGGATCTTTCCGAAGAGCTTCCCGCCAAATTCCAGGAGCGAAATTGGTCGGTAGCGTTCCTTCACCTTTGGATTTTTCCCGTGTTTGGCTAAGAAGATCATCTTAGCGGTCTTGAAAGCACCTGTGAAGTATCCTGTATTTCGATGATATTAGCTGGTGCCTTTTCAAAGTTTAACTTTGTTAGCCCCGATTTTTATGGGGCTTTTGGGCGGCATGAAAAATGCGCGTCGAGTAGTTCCTTCATTTCGCTGTATATCCACCTAGTGGTGCGGGTGTGTCCTATGGATTCGCGTGTTCAACTCGTCTAACATTTCATGTACAAACTTTATGTCATATTATTCTGCTTCTTTATGCGCGCGTAACGTATGTATGTAAAAAGCTCCATGTACGATTCGTTTGGAATTGCGAGAAGAGTCTTCGCTTCCCTCATTTGTTGTAATGTGACCTTGGCTATTCCAGCGTGTGTTGCATTTTTTTTTATTTCTGTTAGGTTATTTTCTTCTCTTTCTTTCTTTATTACAATTTCTTTCCTCTTATGACAATCCATTGCCATTGATCGGTGTGTTCCTCCGCAGCTGAGACATTTCTTCTCCGTCAGTTGGGTACAGTTCTTCCAAAAGTGCCCAATTTGAACGCATTCAGAAGAGCCTTGTTCAGTTTCCGTGCAATTTTGGTATGGCTGGAGTTGTAGTTTAATTTTTGGTCTTCACTTTCATGTGGTGACGGCTGCAGTTATGCGCAGTTTTGTTATTTAGCATTTCTAAAGTGAGGGTGGTCCGTTTTCTTGTTCTGTTTTGAAGAGGTGCTGTTAGCCGTCATGGCAGGGTTGTAGATGTCATCCCAATGTACAAGAAAGTGCGATGTAGACTCGTACAAAAGGTTATGCTCCTGCAAGTGGCCTGTCGCTGAATAAAGGCTTAGAGAACTTTATTATCGTCTTTATATCCCGTGTTCATGAATGCTTGGTAATAAAGCTTTATTGTACTTGGTTTTTCATTTTTCTGTCTTGGGTTGGGATATCAGGAATCAGGATATATTCTGCTTTATGGCAGAGTCACTTGACTTTTGTGGGTATGCATTGTTGACGAGCGGCTGAGATACTCTTTTTAATTTTGCATCAACTGGTATCCAGTTAGAAGAGGGAGCGAAAACTGTTGATTAGTGCGTGCGTTATTACAGAGTTTATATACCGATCAGGACATTCCTACGATCCGCTGATGCAGAAGCTCAGATTTATTGATTTGATGTAAACTTCAGTCATAAAACCATGAAAAGTGTTTGTTGAGAATGAACGAAGACGGCGAGAAATGGTAATATGGTATTGTTTCCAGTTTCATAGGTGAGGTTGAGAGATGAACTTTCCTTGAATGTTTTTTACTCACCGTAAACTGTGTGTGAAGAATCGTTATAAAAGTTAAAAAGCTGCAAGCAAACAACTCAACAGATCAGCCGTTGCTGTTGACTAACAAATCATATATATATATATATATATATATATATATATATATATATATATATATATATATATATATATATATATATATATATATATATATATATATATATATATATATCTATATATATATATATATATAAATATAGAAATTGGAACATCCTTCGGAAACCTCGATTTTAGAATGTAGGTTAAAGCCAGAACCAGTATTCGGAACATATATAATTTGTAACGTTTCAAACATTAGCTATGTTCATCTTTAGCCAATAATGGAGTAAAACAATATGAAAGCAAGCAAGCTTAGAATACATAAGGAGATATATGTATTAATGACTGACAATAAGTTTAAAGTTTGCTGAATTTGAGAGAAAATAATGAGACAATGTAATAATGAATAAATTTAGAGTTTAGTAAAACTTTCAAGAAAACATGCAAAAATTACCGAGAGAGGACAATGCCAACTTACAAAGATAAATACTGCAAAATTATAAAATAAACTGAGAAAAAAAAGCAAAAATTAAAAATTAAAATAAAACGTTCGAAATTACTCGTATATTATATATATATATATATATATATATATATATATATATATATATATATATATATATATATATATATATATATATATATATATATATATACACTGCAACCGATCGTGTTGCAATACACCGTTCGGTAAGGGACTCACAAAGCACTCTGAAGGCTCTTAATTCATTGGAATCATCACACCTCCTGATTCACAGTATCCATGACGCCACGGCGGCTACCGCGAGCTTAAAGGTGTCGAGGTTTTCTTCGGTTGGGCTTCTAGACATATAGGAATTGCAGGAATGAGCGCACCGATGGGGGCGCCAAAGAATCTGCGAGGACTGGGTGACCGGACCATCCTCTCTCTCTCTCTCTCTCTCTCTCTCTCTCTCTCTCTCCCTCTCTCTCTCTCTCTCTCTCTCTCTCTCTCTCTCTCTCTCTCTCTCTTCTCTCCACTTTTCTATCCTTTACTTCTACTATTCTATGTGTAAGGGGCAGTAGCTTTAAGGCCAGATCACCTTAGTCTGGGCCGTAAGGCCCGTCTGATCTGTGTATCTATGTAACTCTATGTAACTCTCTTCTCTCTCTCTCTCTCTCTCTCTCTCTCTCTCTCTCTCTCTCTCTATATATATATATATATATATATATATATATATATATATATATATATATATATATATATTGTCGTATAATGCCACCCCTTTTTGTTCTAAGAGTGCTAAGTGTCTAATATATTGATATTATAATAATATCCTAAAGAATAGAGCCGTTGGAAACACGTAAGGATATAGAGACGCACAATAATTCCCGAAATAAACTTATATTTTACCTTTATCAATTGAATACACAACATTTATACATTAACTACAGCAATACTCTGAATATTATTATAAACAAGAATTAATTCAATTATTTTGACCGTCTAAAATTGTTTAATTTCGCTACACACCTCAATAATATAAGAATTAGGCTTACGGACTCATCTGGAGTTTAAAAGGCCTCAGGAATGTTATTGTCTCACGACGCGTGCCGCCTGGCCAGATGTAGGTAGGCGAGATCACGAGGCCGTTTGGCGAGGGTAGCAGCTGGGGGGTCCACACGGTATTCCGGGAGGGGGGGGGGGCTTCACGGACGAGAACAATTACGGTGCTTTATGCGGCACCAAGGTAGTCGTGGTCTCTCTGGCGAGCGGGATTCGAACTTGGTTCTTAAACCAGGTTAACTTGGAGTGTGGTGTGACTACCGAGTAACGAGCTCGAGGGGGAGCTTTTCTCCTTCGTTACTTAATTCCTCATGGACGAGGACTGAACTCGGGGGAGGGGGTCTTCTTCGTGGCGAGGATCACGGAGGGGGGATTCTCTGGCGAGAATAAATTGAACTTGAATGTCGGTTTGGTAACCAGGAACTAGCTCGAGGATGAGCTTCTTCTTAGTTTCAGTCTTCTTCAAGGGCGAGTATAACAGAGGGGAGTTTCTCTGACAAGAACAAGTTGAACTTGGTTCCTCAACCAAGTTAATTTATGAGTTCGGTGTGGCCACCGAGTTTCGGGCTCGATGGGGAGCCTTTTCCTTCTTATTTTCTTAATTCCTCAAGGACGAGGAATACCCCTGGTGTTTAAGATTCACCAGGATATGAGGAGTCTCTCTGACGAGAGTAAGTTGAACTTGGTTCCTCAACCAAGTTAACTTATGAGTTCGGTGTGGCCATCGAGTAACTGGCTCGAGGGGGAGCCTTTTCCTTCTTCTTTTCTTAATTCCTCAAGGACGAGGAATACCCCTGGTGTTGAAGGTGCACCAGGATATGAGGAGTCTCTCTGGCGAGAGTAAGTTGAACTTAACAAAGTTAACTTAGCGTTCGGTTTGATAACCAGGGACTAGCTCGAGGATGAGCTTCTTCTTAGCCCCTTAAGGTAAGGAGCCCTGGCTCTCTTGCAGGGTACTTCTTGGTCTGGCGAGCCAAGTACACTACCAATCCAGTCTAGGTAGCTCGGTTTTAATCGAGGACTTCGTCACCTGGAGTCTGACGTATACTACCACGATTTTCCTCAGTGTTCCTCATTTATACCTTGTCACCCCACTGGACGAGTGGTAAGGGGGGGAGGGGGTTGAGGACGGCCCCAGGAGAGTTCTTATTCCAAACGGTTTTTCCCACCAAGTCTTCCATCGGCTCCTCGTTAGCCTTCGAGCTTGGGAGAAACACGTCTCCAATTTCTTGTTTGACGTGAAATTGAATCTCACTCTCCTGGGGGAGATCTTGTATTTTGACCTTAAGGGTCTTTCATGGCGCTGAAAGGTGCGACGCTGCGGTTACGCACTTGACCCACCGATGCCTGGGGCGGATGTCTTTGCGGTAACCGCCTTGTGACTGCAGCACGAGTGAACGGGTGGGGGGGGGACGATTCCCCTACACACCTCTTATCGAAGAACTTAATGGGGGGGGACGGGACTCCAGGGAACTCAAGACAACTTACTCAACCTAGTCGAGATTAGCAAAGTTGTATTTCTTTGAGCCCTCTCTTACATTAAGTTTCCTTACACATAGGCGCCCTCGCGCGCGTTTACACAGGCAATGTGTCGAACTAGACTTACTCGCAATACAATTTTACATGAAAATAACAAAACCTTAATTCGTCGATTACCCACATAAAAAAAAACAACAAAACAAGCTACTTCCTTACATTTCTAAGCTTTTGAGAACTTAAATCCTACCGATAAATATTAACACGAACAACAAATGAAAACATGGTTTCACGCTCATTAGGTACTGAAATAACCTTCAATGGTATTTTGTCTTCGCCTATAGAGCAGCTGTACTTTATCGGCTTCTTTGATGTAGCTAATACTAAAATGGTGCTCTAATACCAATACTTTACCGCGCCTGAGTCGGCCGTTCAGGTTATTGAGTCTACCCAAGTATGTTACTAAATGGTAGCGGTATTTCAACCTACTCGAATTACCCTTCTTATGGTACTTGACTACCTTTAAACTGAACCTTATGGCTAGAGCAGCCTGTTGCAGCGGGGCATAATTGATGAGAACTTAAGGCCCATAATCCTTCTTTATCAAGGTACACTGTTAGATCAAGTGTGGGTTCGATCTTTGGGGATCGAGAAAACTTTTCCCTGCGAGGTCGATAATGGGCGTGGCGCTCACTACGACTTGGCGTATTCGCGGTAACTCCGTGGACGTTCCGTTCTGGGAGGAGACTACTAGAGGTAGGGGATACTTATTCGCGTCTACCATTTGACTAGTCTTACCTGGGTGTATCGCAATAGCACCTCTTTCCTCCTTCCTTGTCAACTCATTTGACTCGATTCTCTTCGCAGATAGTTCCTCAGGTACACCTGCTCGTACCTCTGCCCTACCTTCTACTTCTTCCCTGATAACCCCATTTGGCTGGGTTCTCTTCGTAGGTTTTCCTTTAGGTACTCCTGCTGGTACCTCATCCCTACTTTCTACTTCTTCCATCGTTACCCCATTTGGCTGGGTTTCCCTCGATGGTCCTTTCTTAGGTCCAGGCCGAGCTCCAACTTCCTCGACCTCTATCAGATTCTCAATAGGTGCTCTTTCGAGTGCGAGCAATCTTTCCTTTTCTTCTCTCTCTTCTCTTTCAGCTTGAGCAAGTTCTTTTTCCCTCTGTATTCTTCTTTCATCTTTTTCTTTTTTAATCTTTATTCTCCTCTCTTTCGACTCTTTTTCCCTCTTCATTCTCCTTTCGTCGGCTTCTTTTTCTGCTTTCGATATTTCGTTTTCCCGTCGGGTTCTTCTTGCTTCATCTTCCAGCTTTACCTTTAGTCTTCTTTCCTCATCTTTCCTTTCTATCCTTATTCTGAATTCTTTTGCTTCTCTTTTCAACTGTCTTATTCTTTCGTTTGTTCTACTTACTCTTGAGAATCTTCTTTCCTCTATTTCTATTTTCCGCTGTATTCGGGATTCTTCACTTTTCTGGTTCATCCGTATTTCCATTAATTCCTATTCTCTTTTATCCTCTCATATTATATCCTCTGTTTCTCTATCAAACTTTATTAATTCTCGTTTTTCTTCTCTATCCAAAACTCTTTTTTCCTCTTCGCAATCTATTCTGAGTTCTGCCATGACGTAGTCATGCATCTCTTTGCCTTCAAGTCCCAGACTTTGGGCTTGTTGGCAGAATCTTTCGACCGGATCCATTTTGTGCTGGTCCGTCGATTTTTCATTTCTGTATTCTCAGGTAATTATGCCACCACTCACCAGGTAGCGCTCAGCATAACTTACCCTTAATCCCACTACTATACTGATTGAAATACCACTCCGACAAAAAATTTACCACTTGGCCTACCAATTACATTCAGAATTGTTACCACCCCTAACTCTACCAATTTTCCTATCGTCAATTATTCTCTTATTCCTGATATGATATTCCTTTACGTGTTGGCTCTTTCTTAATTAGACACTGCTGGGTTCTTTCTAATAAAAAACCCACACCTGACACCACTTTTATAATAGTGTCGTAGAATGCCCCCCCTTTTTGTTCTAAGAGTGCTAAGTGTTTAATATATTGATATTATAATAATATCCTAAAGAATAGAGCCGTTGGAAACACTTAAGGATATAGAGACGCACAATAATTCCCGAAATAAACTTATATTTTACCTTTATCAATTGAATACACAACATTTATACATTAACTCCAGCAATACTCTGAATATTATTATAAACAAGAATTAATTCAATTATTTTGACCGTCTAAAATTGGTTAATTTCGCTTCACACCTCAATAATATAAGAATTATGCTTACGGACTCATCTGGAGTTTTCCTTCTTCTTTTCTTAATTCCTCAAGGACGAGGAATACCCCTGGTGTTGAAGGTGCACTAGGATATGAGGAGTCTCTCTGGCGAGAGTAAGTTGAACTTAACAAAGTTAACTTAGCGTTCGGTTTGATAACCAGGGACTAGCTCGAGGATGAGCTTCTTCTTAGCCCCTTAAGGTAAGGAGCCCTGGCTCTCTTGCAGGGTTCTTCTTGATCTGGCGAGCCAAGTACACTAACAATCCAGTCTAGGTAGCTCGGTTTTAATCGAGGACTTCGTCACCTGGAGTCTGACGTATACTACCACGATTTTCCTCAGTGTTCCTCATTTATACCTTGTCACCCAACTAGGAGAGTGGTAAGGGGGGGGGGGGCTTGAGGACGGCCCCAGGAGAGTTCTTATTCCAAACGGTTTTTCCCACCAAGTCTTCCATCGGCTCCTCGTTAGCCTTCGAGCTTGGGAGAAACACGTCTCCAATTTCTTGTTTGACGTGAAATTGAATCTCACTCTCCTGGGAGAGATCTTGCATTTTGCCCTTAGGGTCTTTCATGGCGCCGAAAGGTGCGACGCTGCGGTTACGCACTTGACCCGCCGATGCCTGGGGCAGATGTCTTTGCGGTAACCACCTTGTGACTGCACCACGAGTGAACGCGGGGGATGGGAGTGACGATTTCCCTACACACACACACATATATATATATATATATATATATATATATATATATATATATATATATATATATATATATATATATATATATATATATATATATATCCCTACTCTCTCTCTTCCCCACACTGACTACATGGCTGGAGTCGGGTCAGCCCTTGGGCTGTCTGGCAAAGAAGATGGGAGAGGTCCGATAATAACCTAAAATGTCTTCCATCGTTCTGCGACTGTTCTCATGAGCCCAATGACTTTATGTTCTCTGGTTTCCGAATCTGGCATATTCTTGAGACGCACAGCCATTCGATGGATCTCTCGCCTGCACCTTACAGCGACGACTGCGTGCTCCCCCAGACTATCTGGCACATTAGTGCTGAGTTTCCCAGTCAATGATATCTTCTCGCATAATACCTGTCCTTGTAGGGGAATAAGCGGGGTTGTTAATGCTTTTCTAGTTTACTCAGGATGAGTTCTTCCAATTGTGACTGTGAAATCATCGAATTTTTGGAAAAGGCAGGACTTCTCCTGTCTATAGCTTCTAGAGTGTTGGCTGCATGCCAAGCATCGGAGGGAGGTGTGTCTTTCTCCGTTGCCTGGGTATGCGTTTATGGTTTAGGTCTGTATTTGTTTAATTTTCCTTCTGTTTTGGCTCATTGTTTATTTATCTTATTCTTTTTGGTTCTTTTTTAAATACTTGAATATGCTAAACATAAGTACGCTGACTCTGCCCTTGGTCCAGACACCAAATGAATCCCTTAAATTAATAATAAATGCACTTTCGGGTACGCAACTCTCTTGTTCTTCCACCTTACACCATAACTATATATCTCTTGCTCAGGACCAGCATACAGGGAAGCTAAACTTGTCTCATTCTTCTTGGCTTGACATTCGAGAAATCCAACTGCTGTTTATCTCTGCTAGGCGCATCCTGATATATTTTCTTTTGTTAATCTCCTTATCTTTTCATGCTTCGCCTATCGTAGGCACGCTTTTGACAGACTCATACTCTTCTGCATACAAGTATTTAAACTACTCGGAAGCTCATCAGGAGTCGATTTGTGTTGCCTGGAATAAATACAAACGTTGCGAAATAGACTTAGGGGGGGGGGCTCTTGGAGGTCGTCCTTAATTATGGGGGAACCTTGAAGGTAAGGGCGAGGACAACCCAAGAGCCTTGGAAGGGGGACGTTGGTTGCCAGTAATTGTGATAGATTACTGAGTTATCGCGTAATCTTTTGGCAAGGACTCCGGTTGATACAGATGGCCCGGTTGTTTTGCGTTGCCCTTCCTTATTTCCGATGAGAGCTATTTGCTGATTGTTATGGGGTGCCCTACGCCGAGAGGTGGTCTTATTCTAGCGACGGGGTCAAATAGCCCGGAGGATGGGGATAGACCACACCAGGGTAGAACACCGGTATTTCGGGAGTTATGTAATCGCGAGGAATTGCGATTAACGAGAGAATGCGCAAGGGCTGTTTTTCAGATTAATAAGGCCTTGAAGCAGGAAGATTGAGGAACGTCAGGATATTGAAGTCACCAAAGCAAAAATAAAATGATTATTGAACTAGATCTTATTGCACTTTACCAAAGTTCTTTAATTAAATTTTAAGTTCTAAGTTATGACATAAATTAAGTTCGAGGTCAAGTTCGGGCAAGGTCTAAAGAAGACCGAACGAAAAGAGCCTTTAAGAGTTACACCTTAATGTCTGCGTTATGTACACGACTATATACAAAGATGAATTACGCGAATCCAAGAGTTCGGACTGAACAATATATAACGCGATATATAAGTAATCTAAAACAGTAATCTAATTATTATTTTTGTTCTGGCTTCACACATTTATATATTCAATTTAAGCCACGCCCTACAAGTTCCTCGTCCAACTAAGCCACACCTCCCTCTTATGTACTGGCCTGTTGATTTGTCGGTATCAACATAACTCGACTTTTGATTGGCTACTGCCGAACATATTGATAAGGAAGGCACTCCAACTATTGGGTAAAATTTTCTGTGGGCGGTGGCATGTTGCCATAAGGACAGCTTCCTAATCTAGTTTCTATTTGTTTAATAGTGATAGCTATTCGGTTTATTCTGGATTCTGCCTTGATTATAATGTTTGCCTAAGATTGTCTCGACCAACTCTAACATAGATAACTGTGCTCCGTTTACTACCGTGTGACATTCTCGTAAACGGCGCTAACTTTACTTTTTTTTTCTCTCTCTGTATTTTATGTATGTAGTGACTCTCGTGTGTGTCCTATTTTAGAAGTACACGCCGGTCGCTACAGACTCTCATCTGCCTTTCTTGTTAGTACATCAAAGTCCAGCGTCACACTAGACCTCCATTGGCTTATTTCCTCCCTTCACGTTTATACCTCACTTATCTTGATATTGAGGGGAATATGCCTCGTTCTCGTGGTTGCCACTATCTACTGACCGTTATAAATCGTTTAAAGCTTTAGCCAGAGGCTATGCCGATATCTAACATTCGGTCATTAAACATTAGTAAAACCTTCATCTCAGGTTGCGTTTCTAGACTTGGTGTTTCATATACGAACTTGACTGGTCATGGGAGCCAAATTGAATCCCATCAATTCCAATCTCCTATGTCAATTATCATTTCAGTCTGCCTTCGTCCCACTAGCTCTCACTTTTAGGCAACGGACCTATCGAACAGTTTCACCTTCAGCGCAAGCCGTCTCTCTGCTTCATAGACTAGACTATCATGTGGTTGGACAAGTTACCGCTGATTTTCTCGGAATTCGTCTCCCTTTGAAAGATCAGTCATATTCTACTGCTGAATTAGTCTATAGAAGTAGTCTTTAACCTGGGTGCCGCATGAGCGAATAAGAAATCATTTTTAAAATGCCTAAATTGCCAAGAAATATGTATTTCAAACATTTGAAAAAATCTACCGACACTTGAAAGTATTTAGAAACTAGCTTCTCTGCATTGTGCAACATAAAAACAAGGTAAAGAGAAAGATTTCAGACAGTGAACGAAGAAATGCGAATTGCCTTGTCAACTATACGCCCCATTATTAAAGAATTATTTGATATTCATCAAGCTCAAATTTCCCATTAAACTTTTAACGTAAAATTTATTTATTTTCAAATTTTTATGTCCTATTTCGATTAAATGTCAATCGTGGTTAATTTGAAGTGTTTTCCACGAAATTAAGTATTTCTAAGTAAAATATTTTATATTGGAGTACCACAGCTGCTTCTATGTAGATAGAAATTATAGTGCCACTATCATAAAAAAGTTGAAGACCACTGGTCTCAGCTATGATGCATACCTTCGTCTTCACACCTAATACTCCTCACCAAACTTGACCTTCTTTTCTCAATCTTTCTACATACGTACATAACTTGGTACGGATGATGGATGAGACTAGACCGTCCACTCTTCCCATTAGTGCCTGTTAATCCAAAACCCTTTGTGCGAAAAGAGATGGTAATATGTGCTCCAGTTTTTCTTGTATACATGTTTGATTAAAGAAAAGATGGAATTTAGCCTTAACAAGTTTGATTTTACTATTTTTAATTCAGTGAGTGTAATTCTAAACTGTGGACTGGAAATGGAAAATTCAGTGTAGTAACTCCATTTTTATTTTATCAATATTTATATCAAATAAAAGTTTTTGTTTGTTTGGTCAGCATCTTTTGCCTTTCCTAAGGCATCTTGAGACGAGAGTCTTGGGATTGGTTGAGGAAGATTCCTCATTAGCCTCCCAAATCTGCGATGAATGATGTCCGGAGCTCTTTTTGGGGTGGGAAGGGGGGCTTATATAAGTCAGGAGATGTAAGTTATTTCCAGATTTTTAATGGAAGTGATGGAAAATTCGATCTGGGCCTATGTGTTGCATGGTGAAGCCAGTTTTCCTCTCCTTGACGAGGAGAGCCTCCAAACATCTTGTGGTATATCTTCGATGGGTATTTGCTGCAGAATGGATTGAATGTGCTAATGCCTTCGGAGGTTTACGGCAAAATAGCTGGCTCAGCGCGCGAGCTGTTCCTACCTCCTGTCCTGATCCTTCGGTTGCCGAGGTGGCTTTGGGGTCGGGGTTCTCTCGACCTTTAGAGGGGTCTGACTATTCAAGCACCCCTTACACCATCAAGCTGGAGCGAGGGAGCTGAAACTTTCTTGTTGCCCCCCTTCTTTGCAGGATAGACTTTGTAGGACCGAGTAGTAGTTTCCTATCTACTTTTCTGGCTTTTGCCTCCTTCGAGTCTAACGACTCTATGGAGGAATGCGGCCACTTCACACACAAAGTGGTCTTATATAAAGAAAGAGACACTGGTTTTAACCGAGTCAGTACTTGAACCTATAGTGCCACCAGTTAAACTGAAGTGGGGTCATAGGGAGGTAGAACCCACAGAAGTGTTCTTTGTGTGCGCGGGAACTACCGCTTTCGTTATCCTGAAATGTCCTTTGCATATTAGAGGCGCAGGTGGTGCTACTGGCACCTATCGAAAAATGACTGCCTTCTTAGCTTCTAAATACGAACTTCGTCCCACTGCCTCAACGACCAGTACCTATTTTCGAAAAGATAGAATTGCAATGTTTAGATAATGCTGCAGGACGCGATCCACCACAATTCACACACCTGGCTATGTAAGAGACAGTCTCTGCATGCTCTGTTTTGGATCAGGTTACGCAATGTTGGGGTTAATCCTCTTTTGAGCGTCGAAAATTTCTGCTCCTACTCGTATGACCAAAGTGATGGCAGTGGTAACACATCCGAGGCAACAGCACAAATTCCTTCACACATTAGCTATACCTGCCAGTCAGCACCGATTGAAGGAGCCTGTCTTAGTCAAATGTGTCTCGAGGACACTTCCTGATCGGCCATAACTTCAGTAATATCATATAGAAAGTAGACAATAACTCCCTTTAGTAGACTATTCCTTTGGCAAAATTCATACATAGTAAAGTGAGGTCACCTGTGAATGGGATTCCAGTATGGCTCACTGGGTGTGATCGGCTACGTTTAACAAAAGGCTTCCGTCCTAGAAAGAAAGACATTTGACTCTATATGTACAAAGAACCCTTGCTAGGACCTGACGCTGATAGAATATGTGTCCGCCTGACAATCCTGGTCCATCAGTGTAACGGATGATTATAAACCTTTTAAAGCGTGATGGACCTAAAATGCACGGTAGCTTTTCGATGAGTGCACACAAACTCCCTCTCCAAGTGGACTGCAAGGCCAGACAGACTTACCTCGGACTGATCCTACGTCCTAACAAAGAAAATCCCGCCCCCAACCGAAGCCACCGGAAGGGAGAGAACCTTTGTTTTTTTTCTTCGTTTGAAGCAACCCACTGTCCCCAGCTGAACCCTTCTTGGCTGGGCTCTGGGTTAGTTCTCAATGAGCCTTGATCCACACCTTGAAAGACCGCCTTAGTAATATTGTTTGTATACATGCTCACTTCGGAGATCTCATTCTGGCTACCTCCTCCTAGGCGCAAGATATCCAACCATGGATCTTTCTCTCACAATTTAGCTCTGTTTGAGGGCCCTATGAGCCGGGAATTCGCTAAAGAACTAATAGTAGAATTCCGGGGATCCGTCACGCCGGCTCCAAATGCCACAATCCGATGATCAAACAGTGGGAGCAGAGCTCCGTGTGGTTGACCGCTCATGATACTCCTCACAGGGTCTAGGTTAGCTCTGTGCTCCCATTGGAAGCGAGTGAGATTTCTTTACTAATTCTTAATTGTCTTCGGCGCCCCTGGAAAAGCACAGTGGATTGCTTCCTCTCTAGAAAGGAAGTCGCATCGGTGGTTGGGGCGAATGGAAAGTCCCTTGACGCCACTCTGTAGGATAGGGGATGACACCCTCACCGTGATAAGTGTTTTGGGAGCGGCCCCGGCAAAAGCATATGGGAGGAAGAGAGGTCTACCTCCTCTCCAGAGGGTGAGTGAGCTACTTGTGGAAGAGCTCAGACCATGGTAAAAGAGAAACCATTTTACTTGATAAGAATGCTGGTAGGAAAACCCCTCCACCAGATAGAAGAGTTGTCTCGTATCCCTTGTAAACCCCACCACCAAGATGTGACGAGGTTTCATCCCATTTGACTGCCCTCTTAATTTGGAGATATTGGGAGACAATCAAAATTTCCAAATCTTGAGACCAATAAAAAGAGAAATGGGCCTGATGTACCATATCACGCGTCCTGCCATTACTGCCTCTCCCATATAGAATTTTCGGATCAAAAGTTATCCAGCGGCGGTCATCTTAAAAGGCGGCCTATGAACCATTTACCAAAAGTCGCAACTCCCAATTGAATATTTATAGAAGAAGGCCGGATCAAGGAGAAACCTTACTAAGTGGTGGTAGTGGCGACTCCGTCCTCTGCCCGACAGTGGTTCGGGGACCCTTACACCTATTCCAGGCCCCACCCCAGATCCCCGAAACATCGCAAGAGCAGACCCACTGCCTCCCGGGGTCTCTCCAAGAGATCCACCGGGCTCAGGTCTGTGTGTATCTGTGGGCAGGAAGAACTGTCGCAAGGGGTGGTCACTCAGTATACAAAGAGAAGATGGTTGGCGTGCACGACGTCGGACTGCAGGCTAGGCCGAAATGGAGGTCGAAGCCGGGAACATTGAAGCGGAGACGGAAGCAGAAGCCGAGGTTCAAAATCAACCAAGCGTCCCCTGCCCCACGCAAGGGGGCTCAATATCAACCTTACTAAGTCCTACTAGTTGTGGAAAAAAAGGCTAGTATCAGATCTCATATGACAGACATAGAGGCCGGAGCCGAAGCTTTTAGTTGGCCTAGCACCCAAAAATATAGTAAGACCCTGTACCCAGTTGCATTACAATCTTTTACAAGGGAGAAGTGTCGCAAAAGGTGGACACCCAGTATACAGAGAGAAGGGGTTATTGCGGTGTAAACTGCACGTCGTATTAATTGCGCCCAACGCCAAGAACCCCTCAAATCTGGTCTCTTGTAACCTTCTGGCGTTAAAGGCGTTGTTCATACAGGTTAAATATCCTCTTTTCTGACACTGTATAAACTAGATGGTTAGGCCCGTAAAAATAAAGAGAAGAGAAAAGGAAGGAGGAAATAAATATCCAGATATGCAGATATTTAAGAGGGATGCAAAGGAGGACCCGAGAGAGAACACCAATTTCTCTTGTCAAGGGCTGTAGTAGTATGATTACCACCCCACTCTAAGCCTTTCTCCTAGTATTGGGGTAAGAAAGGCATTGAAGCCTCCAAACAACGCCATACCACAATCAGTGGTTCATGTGGGAATGATATAGGGACATATTTTTGTTGAGTGCCTCAGTTTGGGAGTCTCGCGCACGTTACTTGTTCCGGGACCGTGACGAGCGAAGTAGCAACAACTTGTCCATTGTACTCGGGATAGGTTCGTTAACAGTTAAGTGTAGTGCTTTTGAGTTCCTTGAGTAAGAAAGCATCCCCCACTCTATATAGTTGGTGCAAGTTCGGGCACCGGGAGAAGGTGCCCTCCCTCTAACGCTGGAGCTTGCGTTTTTGCCTTATTGTTCGCTTCTGTTGGTTTTATGTTTGTTTTTTATCGTTATTTGGTTCTTTTTTTGTTTTTACCATAGTCTAATTGGTAAGCTAGCTTGCTTACGACGCATTGTGCCCTTGTAGGCAGTCGCCCGGAGAGACCAACCAAAAAACAAAACAAAACAGATATAGAATTCTCAACCTTTATATCCTATTTCATAAGTCTTTTGTTGTATTAATCCTTGGGAATTTGGTATTAATGTAGAGATCCCCTCATCTTTTGGATAAATGGCACTCTCTGACACTCAAATTTCCTCTACTCCCAAACTCTGGAATTTTCTCGAAAGCTCATACTTCTGGGCAGCGGGCCAGAGAACTTTCCTCTGATATCAAAATCTCAATCTCCAGTCATAAAATCCCTCTTCGTATATGGTTAGATTTCAATCAGTCAGGAAACCAAGTAGTTAAAATTTCCTCCCTTCAAGTTCCAAGATGCTCACAAATACTAGTATCTCCCTCTCCCGGGAAGCTCGTTTCAGGCCATGATAAACGAGATCTATGGCGGAGGTTTTATTCGTGAGGGAGGTTTATCAGTTTATAGTGGACTCTAAGTTTATAATGGGTCAGTTAGTTTAGGGGATGCCGAGCGAGTGCCAGTTTAGAGAAGGAATAACTTAGGAGTGAGCCTGGGTTACCCAAAAAGGGGTGTCGGACGAAGGCGTTTGAGGTCTCGCCGTTGAGTTTGCTCTGACTCCTAAAGTCCTTACGTGGAATCCGTTTATAGGCTGGGTTCGAAAGATAATTTGGGTATCACTGGGCTAAAGGAAAGACTCGAACAGAGAATGTTTTTTGTGGCTTTATTCTTGGCTTGGGTCTACTTGAAAAGGGGGCAAGCGAGATAGTCGAGTCTTATGCGGCTTTGTTGTAAGTTTCCCTCCACATAAGATACAGAATTGGGGCTGAGGACGGCCGGATTTAAGGCGAGGAACGGACTCGTGACGCCAATAAGATTAACGTGAATCCGCAATCAAGAGGGATAAATCTATCCCGCTAATAATAGCGATGTTATTTTCTCGTCAATTCTCTGCCTGTCTTATTTATACGAATCTCCATTAAGGGGGCGTGACCTACCTATCCTTAATCAGAGCGCGAGAGGAGCCTCACAGGTTAAAGTATGTTCGTTTGTCCGTTTATGAGACTCCTGGGCGCAGTCAAAGGGTGTGAGTGTTTCTATGTAGACATATTTGGCCGCATCCGGGCTGGCATTGATAGCACGGTGATAGAAAAGTTGATTTTGTCGTTTTCCAGGGGCATGCGCGTGGAAAACTCAAACTATTCGCTTGCCTTCTTACACTCATGTTTTTCTTAATACATGTACAATTGTGATTTAACATTATATATAAGTATTTCGCTATATTCTACATTAGTTCATTGCTACTACACACCATATTATTTTAGTAGTTAATATGTGTGCACAATTTCAAGAGTTCATAGGTCCAACAGGGTGCTCATTTATGAGGTTCTTCGTCGAGCCTACTTCACCTTGCAATTCGGGCGTCGCTGCAAAACTCCCCCTTTAGCCACGTAGTATTATAAATGCAGAAATAATATACATCGACTCGGGGTACACAGTTTGTTTCATCTATAAGGCTACACATTTACATTGCTTCGACACCCATATACATATTTTAATAATTTCAGGTTTTCTCTTCATTTTTAACTAATGCCTCTGATAATACTATATGTAACGATTACAATACATGGTATATACAATTGGTTAACAGGCGAAGTGTTATGAACAAAATTATTGGCGTGCGGACAATTTTCTTGTTTTTTTTATTGTAATATACCGGGGCAATGCAATGAACGTAACCGGATTTAAAAATAAAAGAATGACGGATCTCTCACGAACGTAAACCCTTCTCCCAGAACGCGTAAAAATGTCCGGCATATCGTTGCTCTCCCCGGTGCCTGGAGAGGTTACTCTTCCATTTTCCCCTACGTCATTGTTCTCCGTTTCACCTTCCTCCTCCTTACGTAAAGTGCAAGAGGAAGCTTTTCTATCTCTAGCGTGAGTCTTCGGGTGGTGCTGATTACTCAATACATTGCTATCATGTGAGGGAAGAAGCTTCGCCAGTTTCAACCTGTCTACTGAGACAATGTCCCGTTTGCCATCAGGGAACTCCAATGTGTAGACCTTGTCGTCACGCTCGACCAGTGGGAAAGGTCCAGCATATGGCGCTTCTAGCAGTTTGTGAATATGATCTAAATGGACCCACACATGCGTTGCCTCACGAAGAGCTTTGGGCACCGAGTGCAGTTGTCCTTCGGTAGCCTGTGTGATGTCGATTTGTTCCATAGCTGTGGCTAATTCCTTATTGCATTGGTTTTCGACAACGAGGATGAAACCAAGAGTTTCGGACACAGTAGTAATTAGGAAAGGGGCGAATGCCCAAGAGGATAATAGGAAGGGCCATCAGCCAACCTTGTCGACAGGCCATTATCGAGCACTTCAAAGTTCTGTGTGCTATTTCCGCCATCCTATTCGTGGTGCGGAGACGATGAAATCAAACGAGGACTGATAATTCCTTGAACAATTCGGACTCGAATTGGGCTCCTCCATCAGTTACCACATATAACAGGACTCTAAATCTAGAAATCCATCCGTCTAAGAAGGCCAAAGCAACCGTTGTAGCACTCATGTCCAGAATAGGTAACGCTTCGATCCATCTTGTAGCCCGGCCAATTCACGATAGTAGATATCAGTTATGCGACGGGTAGGATTGTCCAGGCAATGTGCACGGTGGAAGTGGTCGAATGATATCAATGTGCACGGTTTCGAATTTTTACGAGGCAATATTAATGGGCATGATTGGAGATTTCGTGTGACGATCGATTTTGGAGGATTAACATGAGATGCACTTCTGTGCCCAGGAATGAATATCCCCATCCATATTAGGCCTAAAATATCGAAACTTAATTAGACGAGGGGGGGAGGGGGGATTATTTAATCCCAAGGTGTAAAAAATTGTGAAACTGAGTGAAGACTAGTCCTGATTGCTGTAGGGACGAACGGTCGTGGGTATCTTGATGTAACTTCACACTATAGATGAACTTCTCCGGGAAAGGAAAAGATTCTAATCGTGACCGATGTTCTCCTGTTTCTTCATCATTATCCTGTGCTTCCGCCAAATCTCCGCACACAACGGTGACGAGAAAGCCGATATTAGCGGTTTGTGGTATGTGCATAGGGTAACATGGCGACACTCAATCATGTGCTTGAAGTTGATCACAACAAGATACGCCGCTAGGAGCTCTTTGTCGTAAGTGGAGTGCGCTTGCTCTGTCCAGCTTAGTTAGTTCGAAAAGAATTCCACCGGTTGCGACGTTCCATTTACCATCTGGTGAAGGGCAGCACCTGCCACGTATTTTGGGAGTAATCCGTGACCAGCTGATATGGTGAGTCATTGGGTAGTGGATGACAGAGCTTGACGGAGTTGATCAAAGCTGATTTAACACTATTGAATGCTTCTCGTGCATCATCGTTCTATTCGAGGTCACGAGTCTTTGGGTTGCAGCCGTGCAAGCTCGGTCAGCGGTGCTGCAATCACAGCGAAATTTGGAGTCATCATTGGATAGTATCCCAACATGCCCAAGTACCGTTGTATTGCCTTGTAATCTTTCGGTAACGGCATGTCCTCAATTTCTTTTATTTTCTTGGCCGGCGGGCAAATTCCTGCATCCGAAATGTGAGTACTTAAAAAATAAATTTCCTCCTTTGCTAGTTCTCATTTCTCCAAGGATATCTGTAGACTGTTCTCGACCAGGATTCAGAAAACTTAATATAAATGATCCAGATGATCGTCCAGATTATCAGAAAATATCAGGATGTCGTCTATGTATACATAAATGAACTCTAATCCCCGAAAGAGGTTATCCATATGTCGTTGTAATGTGCAGCTTGCATTCCGGAGGCTAAAGGGTAATTTTATATATACTTATATGCCAAACGGAGTTACTACCACAGTCTTCTCTATGTCCGCCGGGTTCATCGGGATTTGATGGTAAGCACGAACAGATCCAACCGAGAGAAAATTGTTTTCCATGGAAGTGGTTTGCCACACTTTGTATTTTCGGGAATGGATATCTGTCAGGCCTTGTGATCGCATTAAGCGCGCGGAAATCGCCGACAATATTGTTTTTCGGGACAATATGAATCGGTGAAGCCCATGGTGATTTTGACAAGCGCACGAGCCCCTCCTTCAATGGTGTTTCAAACGTTGCTTTGGCAACTTGCAGCTTCTCTATTGAAAGAGGTCTTGGTCGCGTGAATGTCGGTGGTGCAGGACGGGCTCAATTGTGTGCTTTACGGAGTTAGGCGATAGCAGGACGGGGTGGTGGGCACGGGGCTGCACAAGGTTTCATAACTTTCTAATAGAGACTTTCAACCGGGCGGTAAGTGCTGGAGGTCATTAATGATTAATGCTACCGCAGGCTTCCTGGATTGTTTCACTTCTGATTTGAGCTTTGTTCGGTTGTGGACAAGGATGCCGCGCGCACAATGCCCCAAAAGATTAAAGTGTCCCAGAAAGTCAATCCCTAATAACGGCGCTGTGGTATGCGCAACGACAAAAAAAAACCCATCTAAATGGACGGCGAATACGGCGAAAACTATATACTTGTGTACCTAGCCGTGCACTTTTATTTTTCCACCATTAGCCGACATACTCGTAATGTTCACACTAGATTCGCGTAATTCATCCTTTCGCACCAATTTAATCGGGATTATCGACACACTCGCTCCCGTATCAATAAAAAATTTAGTACTTTAATTTATTCACTTTTGCAGCAACGGTGAATACAGACGGCATAACAGCTGCCGCACTTGCAATGACATGCCTTGCTAGTTTTCCAGTGGGACTGGCGAAGATGGCCTGGATGACAGTTGCATTTGAACTTGTTTCCCTCTCTTTGGCCACCTGCACAAAGGCTTTCACAATTTTGCACTTTCACCGAAATACAAATGGGAACGGCATACTACAGGTATTTGGTTCATGCGAAGAGGTGGTAGTCCTATTGGTGTATAATTGGCGCTGTATTCGTTATTATGGGGTACAAAATTAAAACGGTTTCCATTAGGGTACGCACCTATAGGCACTATATTGTACATTATTTGCATGGTTATCACATCTATTATTTAAATCGAGAATAGACACATCGGGGAAAGAAGTGGCACTATGTTCTATGGTATCATTGCTTTTATTAATATTAAGACACTGTTGTAAATTGTTTCTAGAGGGGCAATTCGAGTCTGCTAGCCGAATTGCTGCAGAGAAATCTGGCCAAGCACAAGATAAAAACAGCCTAATTATTTCTAGGAGTTGGCAAAACATTATCAATTCATGTTTTACAAACATTTTAAATTAATTTTTTTTTTAATTTAACGTTATTGTTTAGTGTTATTTTTCTAACTTAATTGTGAGGAGCAGCATACAGCATACCCCAACTCTCTTATTCCTATATGAAGCAATAATCATGTATAATGTAATGGACATAGAAGTTGAGCGTCGTTGCAAGTTGACCGCATATTGGTAGTTCCACTCTGCTTACCCCTAAAGGGGTATGTAGTTTCTACACACTTTAACACGCACATTGCTGAGCAAATCACCGCTATTATTTTTCTTCCCGAATTCACAATATAACATATGCAATTTCGTTACAGACAACTACGATGGCGTATTCCTATAGATAAGAATAATAGATCATCAAATCAAGACCAGGAAAGACCCTTAGATACGTTCTATGGATAGCTGTAAATGAGAAAGAAATTTTGGTAGAGGATGTGTTTGGGGGACCTTTAAAGTCTTAAAAAGTTAAATAATTATTGTTTATCTCGTGTACTTAATAAGTAAACAGATGCTCATCCGATTTATATTTAGACATGTTTATTGATGTGCTTTGAACTACAGAGGCTGGCATAGAGTTCCAAGTTGATGTGATTTTATAAGTAAAAAGTTTCCCAATATATTATTCTGATAACACTTTAATTTCAATTCATGTCCATTTGTTTGCGTAGTTTTCAGTCAAAAAACAAGTATCAAATTGTATATTAGCGAAATAATTCATAATTTTGAAGAGTTCCATCAATTGGCGAGAACAATTTCAATTATTTTTCTTCCTAGGTTCTGTTTCGCGGCTCAGGAATGAGTCTTTTCGCTGTTTGCTTTACTCTCCCAAATGTATCAATCTCCTTTTGTAGATAAATGGAATAGAAGTGAGCAGCAGCTTCCAATTCTGGACGCACGAGTGATTTGAATAATGGCACTAATAATTCTCTAATATTATATTCGAATTTTCTCGCAATAAAATCAAGTGTTCTATTTGCCTTTGAAGCTATTTGGATGCAGTTTCGAAAACAATGTTTCTCAAAATTAATAACACCGAGAGCCCTTTCTCCTGCCGTATTTTCTAATCGATAGCCGCTTAACATATAATGAATTTTTTCGTTTCGAGGGCTAAAATGCATAACTTTGCACTTATTGAGATTAAAATTCACCTGTCATGTAACTAACTAACCATTTATAATACTCTCTGCGATAGTGAGGTCGGCACTGTCCTGGCTGAAAACGTGTAAGCAGTTATCGAAAGCCTGCCCAACCTCGCAGATCCTACTCTGTTAAGATGCACCCCATCTGGGATAAGTAGGCCGTGTCGTTCGTAGAACTGATACCCAAACCTTAAGAAATGTATGGCTTCCTTTAAACCCATTCGCGGCAGTGCTCTCGAAAGAATAATTTTGCAGCTCCCCCGACCTAGTCAAAAGAATATTATTAGTGTCCACATGGACTATAAACCTAGTGTCATAAATAGCTTCATTTGCAAAACCATAAACAGAGTATGTTAATCTTTGACTTTGGCACCCAGATAACAGTAATCTTTTACTTTTAGCCGGATACCTGCCACAAAACTCATCCACTTGGTTTCGTGCAATTGAATCGCAGACTTAAACTTCATCTTCCTCTATATCCTGAAGGGACGCTAAAACTGAGTAAATATTACAGGGTGGAAACACGTAATGTAGACTGTTTTTTACAAATTATTTTAAATAAGATTACATACCATTAATTAATTACTTTTCTGCGATTCTTTCCGAATTTTTAAATTTTGTGAATCAAAGTATAAATTCATAAAAGTACAACACCCGTTTACAAATATGGCTGGAAAATGTGAATCATTATTGTATCTGCATAGAGGCGAGACAGCGGGCAATATTTTCAGAATGTTGAACCTCATTGCATTGTGACCATATCTAGGACGATTTGATGCTTTCAAATAGCCTAAAGAGACATGAGTTGGTCATCCGAGAGCGAGTACCGCCCTACAAGGATTAATGAGCACTCCAACCCTTATACATACAGATGAACAAGATCAGGCGAAATCCAATGTGGAATGCGAAACAATATCCCTTGGAGGCAAAAACTAACCATTTGACCTTGCAAAAGTTGTTGAGAAATGATCTCAAACCTCGTCCATTGAGAATATCTAAGGACATCTCCTTTTCAAACTCCCTAAAAGAAGAATCGAAAGAGCAACGGTACTCCTCCAATGGCTGCTTAATGAATCGCAGCCTCCAGTTCTATAGACGGATGAAAGGTTTTTCACTGTCCAGATCACCTACGACAGACAGAATCATGTTTGGGCACAAAATAGAAGTAAGATCTACGGTTGAACAGCATATATCTTTCAAGAGACTGAAGCCCGCTTCGGTGATGGTGTGGGTTTGTATAACATCAACGGGCTTTAAGGTGAATACGTAGGCGACTTTTATTTCTCTGAACTCCGCTCATTGTTAGTTCTGTGAGTCCATTTCCCGATGCCTATCCTCGTTCGATCAAAGGGGTGACCATTTATGGCATGTCCTATGGTCACCAATTAAGGCAAGTTTAAAGGGCACCCGTTACAGGTTGGTAGTTGGCCTAAAAGTTATTTGTTACCAGTTTACTGGGGGTTACTTAGTTGTTAGTGTTCAGAAGACGGCTGGCTATTTTCATCGGTAGAAGTCGACTTGGCGGTTTACCATCCAAGTACTAACCGTGCCCAATGTTGCTATTGGTGTATTCGGTTACCAGGCTCTAACCTTGGACTGGCTCGAATTTTGTGCGTAGATTATCCTCTCGCTTGATTTTAGTGAAGTAGGTTGGGTACAAGGACCGGTGGGATTACCCGCAGGAAAAAGGACTCTTGGAGGGCGAATTTCAAGGATTCTCTATTGGGTGGAGAACTCGGTAGGTTTAGGCGCCAAGAATTTGATTGATCTTATCTCAGGTATTTCAGGCAGGCCTACTAATGCTTGAGCCTAATTCGACTGTCCTTGACTGAATACTTGACTGTTCTCTGGGTCTACCCAGAACTGTATATAATGTATCAAAAACAGTGGGCGTGGCCCGCTAATGGTCAATAACACAGTTTGGGCGGAGTTTACTGTACTGAATGTTTATTTCTGTGTGCACTGTGATAGAGAAAATCTTTATCTCAAATTTCGAGAATTTTGAATCTGCGTTTCGCAGTTCTTTGATAGTATATAAAGGTCCGCACCTTTCCTGTCTTCAGCTCGTTGTCAATGACTATAGCCCTTTACAAGAAGAGTATTTATTACTGTTTACATAATCAAATGTTGTATATTATTATTTATCTGACAAAATGTTATATATTATTATTTATATGACAAAATGTTATATATTTTAGACTACTTACATGTGCATAATTATATGCGTGCCCATTTCAAGCCTTCATAGGATTTATATGACACTAATCTGTGAGGCTTCATTGTCAATCCCATTAAACCTTGAAATGTGCCACTACAACCTCACACAAACAAAACAAGAAAAAATCTTCAAGATTGGCGCAAAGCAAATTATAAGTTGTTTAGGTCAAAGGAACTTAGGCCTCCAACCCCACCAGCTGGGGTTTGAATGTACGTAACAATGTTAATGATATATTTAACACTGTGGGTATGTAGGTATGTAATATTGTGAAGAGATTTGTATTAATGCATATGTAATGGTAAGAGACGTAATAACAGTAGTAATATATAATAATGGTAAAAATATGTACATTACAGTATTGACTAATGTTAAAGTGGTATGGAAAAGGAAATGCACGAGTTAAATTACGATAACTAAATTTTATCTAGGTTTCCCTTGTACACTTTAATCCTATTGAAAACAAACCTTTTGATGCGGGACGCTGGGTACGAGTGAAATGTATTTGTTTTAAGGGAGGCTAACAAAGAAGAATGTTGTCAGATTATAGGAAAAAGTGTAGACGTTTAAAACATGGATAGGAGGAAAAGTATCTGTTTAAAATGGGATTCTGAATAAAAATAGATTTTATGTTTGTAGGGTTTACATGATGTTTTAAGATGGAGTGTAATCCAGTACCATACTCCCTGCCGAGATGTATTGTGCGCCTTGAAAATATATATATATGTACATACAAAATTTACCTTAAAAATATTTATATAAAAAGGTTCAGTCAAGGAAACGAACAAGCGTTCGGACACGCCAGGCAGAGTGAGTAATAGTTATCTTGGCTGACTAGCACTTTGGGGATGTAAATTGTTGGTAGTGTCATTTGAAAAAGGCGAACCATTCGTAGGTGCAAAGATGGTACTGCGTTTGCTGAGGCAGGAATGTCTCGAAACTGAATTACTCTTGACCTCCTACCGCTGGCGAGAAGGGATCTTGCGAAAGAAGAGGAGGCGGCAGCATTCGGGAAATTGAAGCTGTGGAAGTAGATGTGAGATTAGGAGGTATAAAGAAAATATTATTGGGTAAATCTCTCTCATTTGCATTTATAGTCGAAGAAGAAAACAATGGTTGTTCACGGTGAACGGCGTTGATAAATGCAAGATTCTAGCGCTCAAGACAAACGGCATCTTCCTGGGTGCCACGGTGTATGGCAAATAATTTTGGACTTCTGTAAATAACGAGGAATGGTCGGTCTTATACCGGCTGTAAGGGTGAGCTTGCTGAGTCACAACAGACCAAATTTGGGAGAAGAGGTTGTCATTTCTTTTGGCATAGAAGCAACACGATTAGCAGGCACTATAGGGTCAAATGGGCGGACTTCAGCCATTGCCATTACTGAATTGTGGATGTACTTAGAAGAATCTAGAGAAGAAGGTAGAGGTCTGTTGGAAGAGGAAAATAATTTACCGGGAAGACGACGGTGTGTACCGTAAACAAATTTTGCGAGAGAACAAGACAAGTCTTTCTTTAGGAATAATGAATCCCTTGTAGGATCAGAGGCAGCTTGTCCAATGCGTTCAATGACACCATTACTCTAAACCTGGTAGTTTGTGAGATGCAAACATAATGAGCCAATAACTGGTATAAGCGCTTGCCAATATTGCAATTCCAATTGGCTTCCGCGATCGGTCATGATTATTGAAAGAATTCCAACCGCGAAATCTAACTTTCAATGAACACTCTAGTAACAGTGGAAGCTCGAATGTGTGGAATAGGCAGATGCTCTGGCTCTCAAGTGAATGATCTTTTATGATCAGAAGATAATCACATATATCTTTGGGAGTGGGGTAAATGGCTTCGAAACGTGACGATAGAAAAGTAAAAGGTAACGTGTTTTGGGGTGGTATTGGAGCCTGGCACAGGGAAAGACAAGGACGAGCCGGTCGCGGGCATTTATACCTGGCCACACAGAGCGATGTGCGACGAGCATTCAAGTAGCTTAAACATCAGAATGAGAAAGACGGTGAATCTGGTTGAAAACATGTCGACAGTAAGAAAAGGGAACGAGGAGGCGAGAACATTCAAGTAAAGAAAGATCGACCACGATTCGCCTGGACGGACTGTCTGGAGATCGATTTCTCGAACGACAAGTTGAGAAGAGTCACGTAATGATTAAGTCTGTATGCCCTGGTCTTGAAATAGCGCTAGTGCAGTAAAGTCAATGGATGAGGGACAAGAGAGCTGCGTACCCGAAATTGACGAGATGAACTTAAGCTCGTCCGGTGCGACGTTTGAAGACTCAGGAACATAGCGAATGTCACTCATGAGTTGCAGAATGAAATCCGAATTAGGAGAATCAACTACAAAATGCACTGAAGAATTACATCGCACAGAGAGTGCACCAACCAATGACACCCCCGGGTGGTGGTAGCTAATTCGATCACCACTCATCATTAATTCCACCATGAATCATCATTCAAGAGGGCCTCCCTGGGTTAATCCACTCATTCTTAAACATTCTCATCTAGGCAGTTATACCAGCTATGCACGGGGTTGTGGTGAGGGAGGGGAGGGACCATTTTCATTTTCATAAAAAAATAACATAATCTGACACCCAGGAAAAAGAAAAATACAGGTATAATGAAAAAGGAAACACATCGCCAGAAAGGAGGCTCCACACGAGCCGCCATATATCCGATCGCAAAATGCGAAGAGGGTGCCTCTTCGCATCCTCCTGGGCAACGAAAAACCAACCCGTAATAGAACTCTGAAGACCATATATTCAGAAATCGACGTAATGCTTTCATGGTTAAAAGAACAATTTAATGGCTATGTTGCACTCTGCAACACCGAAAAGAACCTGAACCTGCTGCTGGGCGAAGACGAACAAGGAAACTCGCCATGATCGGTGTCGCCTCCTCCCCCTCTTCCCGGATGTCACACCAAAGAGATCCGTGATAGGCAGGCGCATCGACCCTTGGATAAGAGCACTCTCAAGCATGAAAATAAAACTAGAAAACAAACAAAAGTGGGCAACCATCGAGGATGTGATCAAGTTGAAAAACCATAACGGTGAAGAACATAGCCATGTTTTCAAAGTAATTTTCCGGACCACCAAAATACCCAAGTAGGCTCTAGAACACGCCTTACTCACTTTTTACGCATAAATATCGCCCCACCAGATTGAATGCGGAACATTCGTCTCTGTCTAAGTGGGCTTCACATACTACGATGCCCTGGATAAGACACGACAAAAGAATGCACCTATAATGGAAAGGATTGTTCGGAATGCCCGAATCAAGACCACAGGTTGGACGAATGCAAAAACCCCGAAAAGAAATGCCTCAACTGCGCGAATGCACATAGGACCCTAGCTATATCCTTCCCAATGAAGAAACAACTCATCAAGGCAAGCAAAGGTAAACGGAAATAAACGAGCAAAAGGAAATAAGGAAAAATACAACCTACGCCGCAGCAATGGCAGGACAACCAACGAAAGCACCTGTGCCACAGACTACGATCGTGCACATTGAAAGGGGCATGCGACCAGACCTATGCCCTGCAAATCACATGCTCACTTCGTGAACAAAGCGAACTGGAGAAAGAAAAGGAAAAAGAAAAGTCAAACTGAATATAAAGATAGGGGGGGGGGGGTTATGGGCTGAAGCTCCCTTTCCCCTAATTTCAGACCTGTATATGTTTATATTTCTTTTCTAAGCCATACCTATATTCTGCTATTCGGAAAGAGTTATGTAGTAATATAGAACATATATAAAGTTTTTGTTTTTTAAATCGTTGCGATCGAATGTACCTTACATGGTACATGTTTAAATTACAAAGAAATCTCAAAAATAATGATTAAATTCAGTGCTATACCTTAGCTGACGTCACAAAACTACAATTCGTAATTTTCTGATGTTTGAGAAAAAATTAGGATCTGAAAGAGTTCTCACTCCTGTAAGAGACACTGTTATTTATTAATTACACTGGGCAACACCCTGTATTTTTCGAATTGACAAAAGTACATTTTCCTATCTAATTCGAGCATACTGAATTCAAATCTGAAATCAGATTCTCTCTAAATGCTACAGATTTTTCGTAATATCAATAACTAATATTATACAATAATTTTCATTTTATCACGCCTATCATCATGCCCTGAAGTAATTTTAAATCATCCTTGTGCGTTATTTATAGTAAAGCAAGTTTTTTTGCACAAACATTTTATTGCATATGAGAAGAAACTTGAATTACACATTAGGATAACAAATACTGTAGTCAAATAGATGGTAATTTATTAAAGACCGTTCATCAGGCTGAAGGACCTCTTCTTGATTTCAATCGGGCAAAAATTTGCGTTTGTAACTCTTTCTCTTGTAAGTCTTCTCTGGCTGATCTCTTCTAATCGTCCACCAGTAGTCCGCCATCATGTGTCTATCCCAGTGACCTTGGTAGCCTTCTTCCATCGTCATCAAATCCTGGTGGAAGCGTTCCCTTTGTTCATCGCTCACGGCTCCCAGATTCTCTGGGAATCGGTCGAGGTGACTATTTAGGAAATGCAGCTTCACACTCATGTTGCATCCCAGATCACGATAAGCTAAAAGCATATTAGTAACCAGATCCTCGTAGTTATGCGCTCTTTTGTTTCCCAAGAAGTTACGAACAACGGCAGAAAATAAGAGCCAGGCTGCCTTCTCTTTTTCATTCATGGTGTTCACGAATCTAGAATCACTCAGAAGTCTTCGGATTTAGGGACCATCAAATATTCCTGCTTTTATTTTTTCGTATGACAAAGCAGGAAACGTTGATACTATGTACTGAAAACAATCATTGTCAGTGCTCGACGCCTTGACATACTGCTTCATCAACCCTAGTTTGAGATGAAGTGGAGGGAAAACGATCTTCTCTCGACTTACGATTGGCTCAATAACAATGTTTGGCATTCCTGCTTCCAAAGATTAAGAACTGGCAAATCTTTTGGGGAGCAGTGTTTGGCACGACCCGACTGTCCCACATGCAGATATAGCATGGAAACTTTGTATATCCCTTCTGCTGGCCAAAGAGGAAGTCGACCATCTTAAGGTCTACACATATGATCCAATTGTGTTCATGGTACGTAAGTAAATCCATGACCATTCTTATGTCATCAGGAGTTTCTTGCAGGTGGACAGAGTGACCGAGGGGAACTGGACAAAAGTCATTTCCATTATGCAAAAGGACACACTTGAGGCTACGCTTGGAGCTATCCAAAAACAGTCTCCACCAGGCAGGGCTATATATGCCAAGTCCCAACTCAGTAAACAGACCAGGAACATCGTGGCAATATACATATTGTTTGTCCTCAGAGAAATACTTAACAAATGTACTCTCCCTTGTTCGGTAATATGATACTCGTACCGACCTGTCAAGCATATGTCTTTCACTCAACCTGGAGGCTAAAAGTTCTGCAGCTTTCCTGGAGAGCGCCAAATCACGTATAAGTCATTCAAATCCTCTTGATTGAAACAGTGAGGAGCTAATTACTGTTCAGCATCTGATGATGAATCTGCAGACTCTGAATCCCTTCCGTGGACGTCCATATCAGGTACATCATTTTCATCCTCGGAGGAAGCATATCTACTGAAAATCGGAACTGGTAAAGACTCAGAATGAGGTACTTGCCGAATGGCCGAGGGAATGTTAAAATATGCCTTATAAGCGCGCATCACAAAGTTTGATATATTGCGCCTTTGACGAACTAGCATGTAACAGCCACATATGTATCAGAAGGTGTCTCGATCATTAACGTAATTTCCTCTTGACGAAGACATCACTCAAACACGAATCCTGAAAAAAGAAACAATAATGTCAATATTTTGCACAATAACACATATTGGAGAGTACTGTGGAAGTATTTGCTTTCTACAAGCACCCTCTCTGTCCGTCCGGAGGGCAGTTTTCGGGGAAACGAGAAAATAGAAAATACAGAATAACTATAGTATGTAGGTAAAAATGGATTATATATTTGAAATCAGCATGAAAAAAAAATTACAATTGGCATATAAATCTAAGTCACCAGAAAATGTGAGTAAAATTGTTCCCCTGTGTTATCAATGCTGTGTAAGATAACCATTATTAATGATCCACAGAGGGAGGAATTGAGGTTAGCCCATCCCCCAAATTTTGTTATACTGGATCCGCCACTGCTTACACATGCTCCCTCCCTAAAGGAAAGAAGTAAAAGGAAATAGTCAACGGCTTGGTCAAAGGGAAATTTAAGTGGGGTTACGACGCACACGTCGAAGAAACTGAAAATGCACAACGCAATCAAACAAGGTATGATTTTAATCGTCCCCGAATTCTACCACAACTTATCGAACGACCAGTTCAAGAAAAAACGATCTGGTCGAACTCGATCCCCACCCGTAAAGAAAAATTAAAGAAGAAAAAGACCAGAAGTAAGTGAAACCCCCCTCTAACTGTGTACGTACTAGCGAAAAATAAAAATATTTACGCTCAACGTAAAGGGTTGGAAAGACAAAAGAATAACTTACTCAATCATAAGGAAAGAAGACCCGGACATCATTATACTTTAAGAAAAAGGAATTAATTCAAAAACAGAAAAAATAATGAAAATACTCAATTATAATATTACAACATCAAACCATACGATGGTGTAATGCTATGGTGTAACTGAGATCCATTACACTGAAATAAAAGATCTCGAAGAATCCTACCTTGCCTTAAAATAAGAATGCTTACGATGATTTATTAGTAGCCGGGGCATACCAAACCCCGAGGCACCCGTACCTTCCCATCCCCAACTTCATTAAGCTCTTTCGTCGACTAATTTCAACCATAATGGTTGGAGATAATCCCGGATGCAGTGAAGCAGGCTATGCAACCCAGGCAAACGGAATAGGAAGAACATACAACTGCTAATGCATCAACTACCCCGATATCGTTCTGACAAACCTTAATTCCAACCTTAATCTCTATACAAAACTTGGACCAGCAACCATCAGACCAACTAAGTATGGTCACCCAGAACAAATAACCGCAAAATAACAGAAGCCGACAAACTGTACACTCCAAAAATAGAATATAGAATTTTAACCTCACCACGATGGGACGACGAGATCAAACTGAAAATGGAAGAATTCCAGAATCTATGGAAAGAAATTATGGAATTGGGAAATACAATGGAAAAGTATCGCAGGCTAGAACGATCAGAAGGCAAGTAGGAATATACAAACGTGTGAAAAACCTATGGTACCAAACTAAATGAAACCTTACCACAGGGAAAAATAAATCAAATCAATATACCTGATAATAAAATCCGTCAAATCTGGTATAGACAACAATTTGACGGAAGCAGAATAAAGACACTATGAAATATTAACCCGATATATAAATAAAAGAAAAAAAAACAAAACCCAGAATAAGACAACCGAAATTTGCAACTTAACTAGAAAACCAAAATAGACAACTGAAGTAGAAAACTCGAAATAGATAACCGATGAGGCCACAAATAAAAAGATAAAGGGATGAGAAACCGAAGAGGAAAGAATTGAAAAACAAACTAAAAACAAACACAAAATAATGCAAAAAGAATATGAAAAAGCAAAATGTGCGAGAAAAAGCACAAAACCAATAAATAAAACAACAAATGATACCAACGTTCAAATGAACAAACGATAACAAAGCAGAGCTGGGCGTTGTGCCAACGAGTTGCGACTTTGAGACTTTGCCGCACTATAAATTTCGAAGTCGAAACTCGCAAACGTTTTTAAAAAGTCGGACTAAGCAAAGTCGCACTGCCAATTTTCCGCGACTTTTGCCGCGACTATGAATAGGAACAAAGACGACTTTTTAAAAATAAATTGCCGTGGCTGTTTTAAGCCAGTTTTAAAGCTCGATTTTGCTAAAAATTGTCAAATTTGAGTTGGTAACAGCTAACTTTATTTTTATCTGATTTTTAACTTTCCTTTTACGATAAATTAAATTCTTCACATTATATGAGACTGACGTTACATGAAACTACTTAAACGTACCCCAAAAAAGTTAGGCACTTTGAATTTTATTATAAATTAGTAAAATTACATACACTTTTCAGGCGTAAACCAAGTTTTAAGCCTGTCTTGTCAATTAAAAACGTTCGAGAACGTGTTATGCATTGTGGCGTTCATCGTGCGAACTAATCTCATTTTCTCGTATTTTAATATGTGCTTATACTTTTCTTGTGGCTAAGACGAAGAAATTACTGTGAAGTGTAAGAAGTAATTAAAATCTAACAGCATTCTACCTTTAACCTGCCTAAAATTAAACAATATAAGTAAAAATTGGACTATCGTACGTAGACTAGGCCTTGGTTCTAAATTTAAAGATCATATTAAATAGGCTATTAAACTCACATGGTTTTATCTTTCTTTAAATCCATTAAAGCACCCTATGAACTTAGAAAATCTCGATTGTTTAGTAACTTAAACCGGTAAAGGTTAAGAGTGATGTCCTTCGCCGATCTGAATCTCTTATTTCATCATTTCTTTCTTTTCCGACGCCACCCTCTGAGTGGTTGTAGCATGGGTGTTTCGTCACTAACTTTCTTCTTGTGGCTTTTATTGTAGCTTAATTTATTATTAGTTGCTAAAAATTCTTTGTTCTCTTACAGATTGGAAAAACTGTACAAATTGACAAATCCCTATATTTAGATAAGATGAATATCTTACTTTCGGATTCCTCCACCGATGAGACCCTTAGAAGGAATCATAATAACCCGGTAAACAGAGAATTTCACTCAACTGTTTGCTCTCTACTTAAAGGATCCCCTGACCTCATTAGCAAATTTAAATCTTCAAATGCTTCCCATCCCTACCTTTATGGTGTTATTAAAATCCATAAACCTGTTAACCCAATGCGCCCTCATCATTAGCTATGTTGGGTGTGTTTCCTATACCCTATCAAAATTGTTAGCCTCTCTCCTAAGCCCTTTGGTTGGGACCATTTCCAATTCGCATATTATCAATAATATGCACCTCATTAGTAAACTTAATGAGTTCCCCTACTCTGATAATTTTAGCCCGGTTAGTTTCGATGTTTGTTCCCTCTTTACTAAAGTTCCCGTACCCGATCTCTTGAATTTCCTTGAAGAACACCTCGACACAGTTGCTCTCCCTATACCCGCTTCTATCCTCATTAAATTCATTGGTCTTTAATCAACAATTGCACATTTACCTTCAATGGAAAATTTTATCGCCAAACCTTTAGAATGGCAATGGGGAATTGCTTGTCCACCATAATCGCCAACCTATACATGGAATTCTTTGAATCTAGAATACCTCCTCCAAATTAATGAAACCCCTATAGCTTGGATGCGATATGTTGATGGCATTCTTTGCCTTTGGCCTAATAACTTAAATATTAATACATTTCTTACTAAAATTATCACCTTAGTGCCCTCGATTAAATTTACTTTAGAAGTTGAAAAAGATCGCACACTCCCTTTCCTAGATATTCTAATTCATCGGACAAACCATTATTTCAAATATGAAATATATAGAAAACGCACAGCCATAGACTCTTTTATTCACTTTTATTCTAACCACCATAATAGCATCAAACAAAGTGTTTTCTCCTCTATGTTTTTGCGTGCCCTTAGAAGTGTCTCACCAGAATACCTAGACAAAGAAGTCGATAGAATATATAAAATATGGATAAATTTGTGCTACCCTGTGTACTTTCTTAATTGTTATAAGTCAGCTAAGCGTTCCTATTATTAAACTAATGTTAATATCCCTAAGTTTCAGGCCCAAAACTTATTAGTTTTACCCTATAACCATATTTTCATTAAATTACCTCGTTTACTTAATGAAAATATTGTTATAAGGTAAAACTAATGTTATTTTTAAGTACTCTTCCTTTTCTTGACCTCTTAATACATAGGACGCCGTCAGGTTTTAAATTCTCTGTTTATCGCAAACCGTCTAAATCCAGTTTATATATTCACTTTTATTCTTATCATAGTGTTAAAATTAAACGGAATATATTCACTTCTATGTTTCTGCGTGCATTACGCCTTGTTAGTCCGGAATTTTTGGATAAGGAATTGTCCAATATCTTTGAAATAGGTAAAAAAACTTTGTTACCCTCATCAATTTTTGCATACTTCATTAAACTTTGCTAAGATAACTTTTTATAGAACTGATAACCCCCCGGTTTTCAATTACAAAAATTGTCTTATCTTGCCATACTCTGAACCATCTTTTTTTGTCTCATCCGTATTTTTAAGCAACTTAATATCTCTGTAAATTTTAGATATGAATCCACTTTATATAAAATGTTAGTCCACAATAATACAAAGAAAGAAGGTGGAGTATATTCTATAGAATATTCTATTTGTAATTTACCTTATTTCGGGCAAACTGGTAAATCTTTATCTACTAGAATTTACCTACATAAGTATAATATTAGAGGATGTGAAATAAACAGCGCTTTATTTTTACATTTATCTGAAAATAACCACCCCATTGACTGGAATTCTGCAAAATTGTTTTATCACAAAAAGAAATATTGTCGAGTATTCCTTAATTGGCATCTTACCTAATATAAACATTTCCCCTGACTTATATAAATTCGACCCTGTTTTAAAAAAAATTGCACTAAATGAAATAACTTCTAATGCAGCCTGGTCACTCTTTATTAGAGTAATATCATTCGCATTGCTTTCCCCACCACGTATCTCTGTTGTGACTGTGGATTAACTCTTAGCCCTAAATGTTTTCGCTCTAATGATAATCCTTTAAAATGTTTTTTTTTAACCCACCATATTCCATTCATATACATGGCATTGTTGTGTGTATATCGTTTTAGGGATGCATATGTCTGTTATTAGCTGCCTATTGTTCTTTTTCTTGGTATTTTTCTGTCTTGTTTTTGTGTTTTTTTCATTGGTTTGTACCATGTGATGGGCGTTCCCTTCGTACCTGTGTACCTTATATAAGGTTGTCTTCTCCATTTTCATGCTATTCCTTGAAAATGAACTTGCAAATATTGTTCGAAAGTGCTTGGATTCATCTTTTCATTTTCCTCTGGGTTAATTTTCATATATATATATATATATATATATATATATATATATATATATATATATATATATATATATATATATATCATCACTCTATGTGGCAGGAAAGTGCAATAAAGATATCTCAATCCAGACCGGCACAGCACTGCGCAGTGTACAGAGAAGGACGAAAAAAATGTAATACTGCGGGAGGTGATGACCTGCCACTCCAAGTCAAGAAGACTATTAAAAACTAGGTTATGGGTTAAAAAAAATGTAGATTACTTGACTTACTTGATTACTTGATGATGTTTAGAGTCCAGGGCTTCACAACCATGGTGTTCCACCGTTGAGTCCTACATCTGAATAACCAGTGAGAGTATCACGATTTTGGTTGTCATGCAAAATTCCTAAATCAGGAGTACCTTTAAGGTATCCAAAGATTCTTTTTACAGCAGACCAATGTTTCATACTAAGCTTAGAACAAAATTTAACAACATTGCAAACAACATATGTTATATCAGGTCTAGTTTTGATAGATAGATAAAGCAATGAGCCAACAGCTGATTGATATTTTTCGGTATTAAAAGGATCTGAATCATTGGAATTAAGATCTAGCATATTAGTGACATCAGCAGGTGTGCAGACACTTTTAACATTATTAAAATTAAACCTATCAAGCAGACTCTTAACATAAGTAAATTGATTTATAATAACTTTGCCATTATCCTGCACAATATTAACACCAAGGAAGTACTTTAATTTTGCTAAATCCTTCATTTGTATTTAGCAGACAAGGAAGACTTAATTTCATTAATGACATCAATTGATTTGCAAGCAATAATTAATTAAATCTTCCACATAAATAACAATAATACATTGGGAACCGTCTTCATTAATACGAGTATAAATGCATGAATCACTAGTAGTTTGAACAGAGTTAAGTTCTTTTAAATAATTATTTAATGACATGTTCCAACATTTTGGAGCTTGTTTGAGACCATACAAAGATTTATCAAGTTTTCAAACATAATTTTCTTTTCCAGCTACAAGGAATGATTCAGACTGAGTTAAAAATAATTATTCTTTTAGTTCTTCATTGAGAAAGGCAGAAGATATATCTATTGGATTTTTATTCTAAACCTTGACGAGCAGCTAATGACAGTATTGTGCGTACAGACTCGAACCGTACAATTGGACTAAACGTTTCGTAATAGTCGATACCAATTTTTGTGAAAACCCTTGTGCTACTAACTTAGATTTATAAGAACATACGGAGCCGTCAGAACCTAATATTCTTTTAAAAATCAGTTTTGATTTGATAGATGTTTTACCATTACTAGATTTAACTAAGGACCATACATTATTTTCCTCAATTGACTTTAGTTCATTTTCCATGGCTTCTTTCCAATATTTAGCTTCAGGACCACTAGGAGCTTCTTGCACAGTTGTTGGTTTATTTAAATAGGAGTTGGTGAGAGTAGCCCATTCACCCAGTCGGTCAGGAGCTCTCCTTTTCCTGATTGATCGTCGGAGCTTGGTCGCTTCACTGTGAGGAGTATCTTGTTCCTCTTCGAAGGCAGTCGGACGTATGGAATATTCCACAAAATTATTATTAGGCATGTTGTCAGGAGCTGAAGACTCCTTCTCAGATGAGATATGTTGACTTTTATTAAAAATAACATCACGACTGTAAATTATTTTCTTATTTTGAAAAATTGTAGAGCCAGTAACCTTTAGTTACAGTACCATACCCGAGGAGCACACATCGTTTTGATTTGGAGTCTATTTTTTCCTCTCACTGTCAGGTACATAAACATATGAAATAGAACCAAATGTTCGGAAATGATTCACATTAGGTTTTCACCCATTTAACGCCTCATATGGAGTTTGATTAATGAGAGCAGATGTAAGACTTCTGTTGCGAACATACGCTGCAGTTGAGAGAGCTTCGGCCTCCCAAAACTTGTGCAACTTTGAATCAGATGACATTGTCCTAACAGCTTCCATTAAAGTTCTATTCACGCGTTCCGCAACACCATTTTGTTCGGGTGTTCGTGGAATATTCTTCTCGTGTTTGATACCCTCCTTCTTAAGGTAGTTTTCAAATTTTGTCGAAGTATATTCGCCACCGATGTCAGTTCTGAAGATTTTGATTTTTGAGTTATGTTGATTTTCAACAAATGCTTTCCACTCAACGAATTTTTTAAATACTTCACTTTTATTATTAAAGATATATACTCATGTATATCTAGATGCTTCATCTATAAAGGTAAAAAAATAGTTTCCATCACCTTGAGAACTAGGGTTAATTCTACCTCATACATCCCTATGTATGAGATCTAACGGGTTTACATTATGTCTCTTCTCAACAGTTTGAAATGGAGTTTTGTGATTTTTTTCCTAAACAACAATTTTCACAAAAGAATGAATTACTAGTTACACTACAATCCATGCCTCTAACAAGGTCACTAGCTTCCTAAGATTGTTTATACCTAGATGACAAAATCTCCCATGCCATAATACTTCATTAGAACATCCTATAGAATTGGCCGCAAAGTCTTGAAAACCATTAAATATAAATAATTTTCCTAATTTGTAACCTTTAGCTACTAGTTTCTTATTTTTATCAAGAATATCACATTCATTTTCAGAAAAATTAATGATTTTACCACCATTTGAACCTTGAGTAACCGATAGTAAATTATAAGATAACTCAGGAACAAAAAGTTCTTTTTTTCAATAAACATTTATTTTACACTATTAAGTAAATTTAATTTTAATGGAACATCATTGCTACCAACACCTTTAAGTGCTCTACCACCACCTACTTCCACTTTCACAGGTCTTGTTAACTCTTCAAAATTAATAAAACTTGACTTTTGTTTACACATATGCTGAGTAGCACCAGAGTCAATAATCCAAGAGTCACTGTAAGAATTATTAGATGAAAGAGCACTTGCTAGAAGTATTAGGTTTTCTTCATCACTCGATTGATTATTGGTGACAGCAGAGTTAACCTTACTTTCTCATTTAATTGTTTACATTTCTTCTTATAAAAAAAAACAATCCTTTTTAATATGACCAATTTTATCACATTCAAAACACTTCACTTCTTTTTTAGGTTTATATTTTTTACTAAAAAACACTTTCGGTTCACTTTCACTTCCAGTTAGGTTACTAGTATTTTGCTTGCTTTGTTCAGGAAGCAGGTGCTCTGTGACTACTTCCCAGGATGGCACATTTTCCATCGCTTCGAGTGCTGTAACTGTTGAATAATTTTCAGGAGGACAAGCTAGTAAGTTGATAACCTGGTCTTCTTCCTTCACAAGATCTCCAATTATTGCGAGTTCTCCAAAAATTTAAATAAAAGCTTTCAAATGAGCTTTCAGAGATTCACCAGGCTTTAATTTCATACTTTAGCTCTCTTTTTCAGACGCAAAATTATTCGCCCATGGCTTCTTTTGGAATTGGTTTCGAATTTTAAGCCACACCTCTGCAGGATCTGAAGGGTCACCAATTAAATATAATAATTTGGGATCAATAGCAACCACAATTCTTGCTAGTGCTTTGTCCCGACGCTGGTTGTATTTATGTAAGGCCGACACATCGTCGCTATATGGCGCTGATTCAGTGCCTTCCATTATTCCAAATAAATCATCCTTGAATAGGTTCATTTTGATTTGCACCTTTCGTATTGGGTATTTTTTATCCGTCAAAAGTGTTAAATTAATCGTGCCGATCTCCATTTCTGCACTGCTGACTTTAAACACAACTAAAAATAGTTGCAACCCTTCACGTGATCGTCACGTGAACGCAGATCTCAAGGCCGAGCAGCACGTAGCTTAGCAAAGATGGCGTTGCACTAACCGGGACAGTGTTTAACTTTAAGATGCTCAAAATAACTTGACTGGGCCCATAACCATTATTAAAAACTAGGATATGCAGATGCACAGTTTTCTTATGTATTTTGAACACCAAGTACAGCAGAAACGAAAATAATAAAAAACGGCAGGAAACAAGTAACACGTATTCTTCCTACGACGACTGATTATCCAGTGAAGAAAACAAAAACGGACGCTTATATATGAGCTTAACAGACAGTTCCAGAAACTTCTATAAAGTTCAATATGGCAATCAAGCGAGATCCTTTTATTTATTATAATGAAAACAAAGTAAATTCAAGAAAGAAAATCATTCAAGGTGGAATATAAATTAAAAAATATTTTCATCAAGGACTGGGCTGGCTAGGAAGAGTTCTAAGAAGACTCTTAAGGTGGTTCAGCGACAGGTGGAAGCTGAACCTAGAATCACAGCAAAGGAATTGAAAGAAAGGAACCCGCAACTATGTACTGTAACAAGTGTCTGTTAGGACTATCCAAAGCCGCCTCAAGGACGACCTTGGCTATGAGCATCGGGCGCCACAACGTATGCCCATCAAGGTGGAGTATCTTAAAAATATGTATACTCCGTGCCAAACCGAGACCACATATGATGACTACAATGCCTAAAAACACCATCAGTACTGTTTTAATACTAAAAACGCAGCGTTAGTCTTCTAAAGTTTTGCCAAACTTAATGACCTATCCATTACAACTCCTAAATCCGGTAAATTGAGATCACGATAGCGCCGTCATTTCCAGGGTTTTAGAGCCTTCTAATCAATGAGTTATAGAAGAAATGTTATTCAACTCATCAAATTACATAGAAATACCCGTTTTGGTGTAATTCTGATGAAATTAAGTTTATCGATACTTTGTTACATAACATAACATAACATAATTTCGCGGATGACAAAAGCCACAAGGGCCTATCAAAGGTCATCCGCATCCGTTAAAACCCACCCACAAAAAGCACCATCACCAGGGAAAGACAAAATCAAAGTCCCCCACAATACAATACAACAGATGACAAAAGCCACAAGGGCCCATCACAGGTCATCCGAGTCAAACGGCCTCCCCTTCAAGGCACCCAAACTCTCAGGAAAACTACATCCAGAGGACTGCGTCCAGAAACAAGGGTATCACCAATCAAGGCCCGTCAAGAACCAAATCATGCAGCCACAAATATATGCAAACAATATTAATATACACAAAACTCAGGAACCATCACAACCCCCCTCCCCCCCCCCATAAACTCATCCAACCCACTCCCAAACACATTTAAATTTGGACCACCTACCACCCTCCGTGGCAACTTGTTCCAGAAGTCCACCACTCTATTGGTGAAAAAATACTTTCCTAAATCCAACCCACACCCCCACCTTCCAACTTTCAAGCGGCGACCTCCAGTCCGACTTCCATCATCCAACTCAAAAAACTTGCCAACATCCAACCTATCCATCCCAGACAAAATCTTAAACAGCTAAGTTCTGACAAAATAATAGATAGACTGCCATCTTATGAACCAGTAGCCACATCGTTAATTGGAATCGCATCAAATTATATTGTAGATCATTTTGAAGGGATTTTTTCTAAATTAAAATATTATATGGATATTTCATATTAATCAATCTTATAGAAAATATGATTGATTTTAAATAGCATTCGGTGGTGAAGCTTATATGTCTGATGTCAAGGAACACGGTAGAAAAAATAGAGGCATAACGACATTTGAGGAGCTGCATGCAAGAGGAGCAGAACCCACAATCCCTCCATTTTCAGTTTCCCGCGGAAAACGTTGGCTGCGTGCTTCCTCTGTCTCGTGGTAACAAAGGATGGGCAATATTGAGCCTTAGAGCCTCGCTACATAAGGTATATCAAATGTGGTAACGCCTGATTTTCTCGAAGATCGCTTTGCCGCTAGCGCGCAAAAAGGGCTCAGAGCTCTTCCACCTCCACCTCCACCTTACCAGTAAAGCAGACACCAGTGGGTGGTAACTTAAGCGAGGAACAATATTATTCTCGGCTGAAGGCTAAATGCAGGGAACAAGTCCCCAACAGTGAGCTCTCGTCATGGCGGGGGATTCACAAACAAGAACAACGGCATCACGAGGAAACGGCGGAAGAGGGCAAGGCCATTTGGGCAGGCCTTAGGCGTATCACAACAAACCGTGATTAACGCAGCCCAATGCAATTGTACGGTGGTCCAGTCGTCTAGATCTTTTCTTGCCACTGAACATACCATTGTGCAACTAAGTCAGTGAAGTTGGGATGTGCACACGCTTTCGACACTATAAACAATTGCCGGGGTGTAGGTTCTCTCCCGTTGAATCTCCCGATTTTGAAAAGTCCCACGGCGACGGGGAACTACTGACGGGGACAAATCTGATGTGACTCAAAATCCTTAGGTGGAACCTTGCACGGAGGCGGCGCAGGGTATATGGTCGTCACGCTGTGGATTAGGGGCGGACACTCCTTTCGGTCCTTCTTATGCGACTGAGCACCCTATTTAGGCCAGCACTGATCACCCCCGATAGGAGAGGGGTCAAGAAAATGCATCCCAAACAAATGCCCGCTCCACACACACGGGGCTGGGTGGCTGCGTCCAGAGGTGCATCTCAAATGCGGTCGAAAAAGGAAAAATAATAAAAGGATAAAACTGCTTCATGGAATGTTAGAACATTACTGGACACGGCTGGCAGTGACAGTCCCGAAAGGCGTACGGCTTTGCTGGCGGTAGAGTTGCGGAGGTACGATGGGGCTTTTGCTGCCCTGTCGGGGACCTGACTTGAGGAAAAGAGATTCTTGGAAGATGAAGGGCACGAATTTACGTTCTTTTGGAGAGGTGTGCCCACTGGAGAACAACATATCAGAGGAGTCGGCTTTGCAATAAGGAAAGACTTAGTTAGATGTTTCGATCAGAACCTAAAGGAATAAATGAAAGTTCGTATGCCACTAGCTAAATGGATGTATGCAGAAGTGGACACTACATACATTTAAAGTATTGAAATATTAAATACATGAGCAAAATGAAATTTCAGTTAGCTATTTATATCAGCATTGCATTTAAGTAATATCAGTTGCTGAAATGTTTTGTCAGATAAAGAACTCCGTTTTGGAGATAAGGTCAATCCTCCTAAAGAGAAGAGCCGTTCCGCAGGAGCTGACGACGGAAGGGTGGTTGTATTTAATAAATAACTTTTTTTAGGTTTGGATATCTATCTAAACTTTGAAGTGTTTTATTTGGATCCTAAAGGTAACTGAACAATTCTAAATTTGCGGTTGATCGTGTTTGAGTGGGTTTTGTAAATCTAAAATAATCGTCACTGTCCGATACACAACTGAATGATTCAGCTTCGGGTCCCTCTGCTAAATTCTCAATCACTTCAATTATAATATTTTTAACAGAGACTTGGTGGCTTGAACTGTCCAGTGAAATACTGATATCTAACCGGCGAAGTTTGAAGAATGGATGGCTTGTTGATGCAATAATGGCATCTGTAACGCTGGCTTCATTTGCCAAGGTCAAATAAGATCGGTAGCGCTTTCCAAAGCCCTTAATGACCGCAATTAGAAGAAGTTGGCAAAATTTCAGAGAACGTGACTGAAGGCTCTTCAGCTTTTTCTCCACAGTGTTCAAGGTAGGGATCAATTCTCCATCAAAACAGTTTTATTCTTCCTGTAGGCGATCAATTACCACTGCAATAGTAGCCAAAACTGAGACATACTCCTAAGAAATTCAATTTCATGACTTCTGAACATTGGAAGTTCAAGGGACGTCATGAGTTGATGTAATTTGTCCTTGTGTTTTAAAAGTAATGACAATGCATCAAACAGAGAGTTCCACCTTGTAATGCAAGACACATCTAATGAGCAGTTTATAACAGTTTTGATAATCTGTGCTGATTTTGGACGCCCGCTTTTGTTCCATAATGCTGAGCATTTCTCCATCGCAACATGATTGATATTTGCAAAAGAAGATATTTTCAGTGCCTGTTTTGCATCAGTTGTGGCGACGAGACGAGTGTGTGTGAAGCACAGCAAACATGCTTAGGTAGGCTGAAGCTGCATAGGTCAGACGAAAGGTCTTCTTCCTGATCTAAGGCACTTCTCATTAAGAAACTATCCTCCAGCTCGTGCTCATCCTGATCCACTTCACCTACTTGGATTCCATCTTCTGAATCTGTGGACACATTTGCAGTATCGACTGCAAATTCCTTAAACGCTTTAACAAAATTAGAGCAGTTATCAGTGACGGTACTCGTGATTTTCTGCAGGAGGATATCGTATTCATTGATGATATTCTCCATATGTTCAGAAATCTTGATGTAGTTATGTTCTCCTTTGAAGCGACAGAATGCCAATATTCCACTGTGACGGACAAGAGCAGCTTCCTCAAGCTGAAAAAAAAAATGAAATAACAGTCTAATATTTGTGTCATAAATGTTTCCATAAATTTTACATATTAATATAATCGAGATAAATTCCACAAACAAATAGGTCTGCTTTCAGCCAAGAGCTGATAACTCCATAACTGTAAAGACATTTTCAATTTCATAAAGAGCAAAATCTTAACATACCCAATGAACTGTAACACGCAAAAAACTACGGTGACGGGTTGACCAAGAATCGGCAGTAAGACATAAGTAAGAGGTGCTGTCTAGTTTATTCTTCAATAGAGCTCTTGTCACTTTCTCTTCTTCTAAAAGATTTTGGTCTAGCATCCGCCTTGAAATAACGTCAACTGAAGAATTTAGACCTGCGGTAATGGAATGTGCGTTTATTGTGAGTGAAGTTGATTTTCACAGTGAAATAATAATATACATATGGTATGCATATAAAATTTTATATATAAAATGTAGTTATATGAATATCCTATAGCTATATATGATTGATATTCACAGTGAAATAATAATATACATATGGTATGCATATAAATTTTATATATAAAATGTAGTTATATGAATATCCTAGCTATATAGGATTGGTACATTAATTCATAAATATATTATTAGTCGTTCATATTCAGAATTACATAGTAAATTATTGACTTTCAGTATTTTTAGTAATATATATATTATCAAGCTTTATTTCCTAGATTTTTGAAGGGCAGGCATGCTACTCTTAGTTTTGACAAAATGATATACAGGTATTGCTACTATAACGAAATACATCGTTATAGGAATTCATCTATAACTACATATAATCGATCAATAATTGTACTAATTATTCCTGAAAATTTTTATTCCTTAATATCTTCAAGTAAATAATGATAGCGCCTAATAACCTCAAGGTTGCTTTAAGCCCGTAGCACAAGGAACCGTGTGGACCCCATATATATATATATATATATATATATATATATATATATATATATATATATATATATATATATATATTTGTATATTTAGGTAGGAGTTTTTCTTCTATGCATGTTTTATTAAAGACTAGGTCTAGTTGAACCTTGATTAGCTTATTTCTTTGTTTTTCTAATTTCCTTATTATTTTTTTTTTCGTCTTGCGAAAGGTTATAGATAAGTATTCCGATATTCATGGTTTATTTTTAGCCAGCTGAGCTTTCGGTCATGTTTGACCATCTTCGGAGCGAATTAATTTTACACTGGTTAAACATTTAAAGGCATTACATTTATGTACTAAAGATAATTTAGATAATGAAAAGAAGGGAAAATGTGGTCGACAGGAAGTAGTTAGAAAGGTACATTTGGGAATGGGATTTCGATCATTATTGACCTTTAATCCGTAAAGAGTTTTAAGGTTCGCTGGGTGGCGGTCAATTGGGCATTAATCTTCGGTTTTTCTTCGTGGATTAGGATCGCTTCCAGGATATGAAGGCGTGTGCGGTCACTTCTCCTTTTATAATGGTGTTTTGTACTCAAATTTCTCGTGTTAGTTGAATTTCATGTTGCATGTAGTGGTTCTTGATGGCGCCGTTTTGCAGATATATGGTGAGTCTACGAGATAGGGATGTGGTTGTCATTCCAATGTATTTATTTGAATTATGAAGCATGCAATCTTCATGCGGACAGGTGAATTCATAAATTACATTGGAAGTTTTCAATTCTTTTTTTCGTACTTGTGTCTTTGATAATGAGGCGATTCGTAGCGTTTCTTCTGGATTCGTGCATTTAGTATTTTGGTGTATAATATTCTTGATTGTTCTTTCGTCGATTTTATACGATTCATTCATTTGGTTCATATAGAAGATATTTATTGGGTGTTTCTTATTGTCTTCGTTTTTATTATTGTTATTTTCATGTAAGTTTTGCAGGAATGTATTTGTTTCTTTGTCCACCATAGTGTTGGAGAAACCATTATTAATGAGGACTTGCTTTATTCTTTGAATTTCGTTATGGAACAATTCCCATGACGAACTGCATTTGTATGCGCGTCTTATGACACTTTTTTATATCTTTCTGGACATTCTCCATCTCCATTGAGACAATTCCCAGAATTCGTTGGTTTAGTATATACCTGGGTTGTGTATTTATTTTCACTTGCTGTCACTTCAATATATATGTAGTGGTTCTTGTGATATATGTTATGTAGATAAAATTAAATTAAAAAGCATTATATCAGTATTTTTTTATAACTATTTGGTGAAAATTTGGAAAAACAATCTACAAATCATTCATGATATTGCTAAATTATTTCTGAGATTCATCAAAGTTTCAGTAAATCTCATGATATTTCGGTAGATCTGGCAACACAGGATTCTTCACTGAGCCACGATCTCAATATTTCATATCAATATCACCACCCAAATACTTCGTGGCATTTTCTGTTATTGATATTTATTATAAGCTATACTAAACATTTCTCTGCATTAATAGGTTAAGTACATTATGTATAATACACCCCTAACTTACCCTACAGTGAGACATTTAAGAATCCATCGCCAGAACCTTCATGCTATTCAATTTATATATGTTTATTTCTGCTGCATCCAGAAGGTCCGGATTTGGATCGCGGGCTGCCAGTTGAGTAGCCCTGGAATAAACGGTGTACTAATATAACATAATGCCAGACTTATTATACTATGCAGTGTGCTCTAGTGGAGTTTTCTATATTTTTCTTATATGTATAGTAATATCGTATATAATAATAATATAAATAATCAGGAAAATGAATAATTATAATTTTATCTCGGCCATCTGGGCCTAAGGGCAAAAACTTAATTATTACTAATTTGTACACCTCAGCGGGGCTCGCTGAAGCGCGGGGCCCGTAGCACGTGCTACATGTGTTACTAGGTTAAACCAGCAATGTATAGCCTACGTAGTGACCAATGATACGAACGCTTTACTATTCGGTCGTTATAAGAGCTTAACCTGTACTACTAGTACTATAATTGTAAACACCATTTGTAACTCAGAACTCACCTTTAATTAATCTCATAAAAGCTGGTTGCTCCATGTTGATAGGGGATGCACACCTTGTATAATAAAATCTGCAATCAGTTTATCAATAACAGATTGTTTGACCTTCTTAGTATTAACCGCAAAACACTCTGGTAATATCTTTACTTTAAAACCGCTGCAGGAAGGACCATCATCTAATACTGAACATTTTCTTTTTTAATCTTTTCTTGGAGCTGTCACGTAGTTATCCGCTTTTTGCACCAAAGCAGGATGCTTTCTCTGTTCATAAATGTACATGATAAGATAATTGAAGACATTTGTTTCACATTGCCATAATTCATGTTAAAGTCAATCAGCATATACTATAAATAAAGGTGTTGCAAAAGGAAGTAGGTAGGTTCGTGCATGGTAAACCTACGCTACTTGACATTATCGTTAGCTACTAGCAATTTTGCCACTTTTAAAAATAAGAAATAGTTAAACTTGTCAATTCAATTAGGAATCATATAATTAGCTTTAATAAATTCTTACCTTCAAATGAATGCGTAGATTGGAAGTAACATTGCTCACCGCAGAGATTTCGCCATTGCATGATGTACATACACACTTCACTATACAACCGAACACAAATGTGGCCATCTGTTAAATGAATTTGAACTGATGCAAGCAGTCTTCCCTCACCGGCTCACGCAGTTAACCGTTTGTGTCATACACGTTGCGACAAGCTAAAATATGCATTACACGATCTTAACAGCTATATAAACCTATTATAAATAAAGTATTTGCAAAAAGTATTGAAATAAATTGTATTCAAATACTTTCCAAAGTATTTAAATACATGATTTCAAATGTATTTACAAATGCAATTATAAATACATGAATGTATTTGAATACTGCCCACCTCTGGATTTAGGCAGCTTTTATCAGTATCTAGGTGCTAACTCTCGATGCACCGGAGGATGAAAAAGACGCATTTTACGAGGAAATGGAGAGGATAGTTCATTCAGTTTCTGTGATGGATAAACTGTTCCTGTTAGGCGCCTTCAATGCACGAGTTGGATCAGACTCCGATGTGTGAAAGGGGAGGGGGGGCTTGGACTATATGGCGTGGACGCTATGAATAGTAATGGACTAAGGTTGCTCTTCCTTTGCGCAGAAAACTCATTGAACTTAACAAATACAATGTTCCAGGTAAAAACGAAGTACAAAACAACGTGGATGCGCGCGAGGTCAGGGCACTGTTATCTGTTGGACTATATAGCTGTGAGGCAGTGCGACAGGGCTGATGTAATGATAACTCGAGTGATGAGGGGAAGTGCTGGACCGACCATAGACTGGTACGTTCTGAGATGCTGATAAGCGTGCGGACCACCTCAAGAAGGCATAACCAACGAACACAGTAGGGTATAAATATCGCCGCTCTAAAAGACGATGGAAAGAGGACGGATATGCAGAACAGACTTGCCGAGGAATTACAGCGTATTGGTAAGCAACATCTCGAAGGTGTAAACACAAAGGAAGAGCTCAACACCAAGTGGGGGTACCGTGATGAGGAAGTTGTACTCTGCATGCTTGGGCCCCCTCGGACCTGTAAGAAGACGGTGCAGAGACTGGTTTGACGAGAACAATGAGCAGGTCTGCAGACTTCTAAAAGATAAAAACAGGGCCTATGATGCTTACCTTGCTAATTCATCATCTACTTTATTGAAGGAGAGATGGCATAACTTGAAAGCTTGCGTGCAGAGAGAACTGAGAGATATCCAAAACAATTGGCGGATGGACCGAGCCACGTAAATACAGAGAAAAGCAGACGAAGGCAAATCACAGGAATTTTACGAGGCTATCAAGCAGATTGGCGGCCCTGAAAAGTGCAACCCAACACCTCTCCGCTCAACAGATTGAGCGAGCCTGATTAAGGATGGGGCGGGAATATTGGTAAAATGGGCAGATTATTTTTCCTCTCTTCTAAACAGAGAGAATGAAAGGGATTTTACTGTGATAAATGAAATTCCGGAGCTTGGTCAAATACCCGAAATGGACGACCCACCAAATGAAGAGGAAATTCAAAAAGATATAAGACATCTAAAGCAGTGAAAAGGTCCTGGCCCGGACGGTATACCAGCCGAGGTTCTCAAATATGGAGGAAGGAGACTGACCGCCTTTTGTTAGAGTTTTTGCAAGCTTGCTGGAACTTGGAGATCTTGCCACAGAATTGGAGACACTAGCATCTGATAACTGTCTCCAAGAAAAGAGGAGATAGATCGGTCTGCAGTAACAACAGAAGAATCGCTTTATTGCATGTGGCAGGTATAATTCTGGGCCGGATTATGTTGAAAAGACTGTTGGTACATTTGGTGGCTAGCTTGCCAAAATCTCAATGTGGTTTTAAAGCAGACAGAAGCATTTTAGATATGGTTTTTGTGTACAGACAAATTATATAGAAGTGTACCAAATAGCTCATGTCATTCCCGACTGCCTTCATTGATCTAGAAAAGGCTTTTGACACCATCAACCGCAGTCTTTTATACAGGATTCTGGAGAGGTTTGGTTGCCCACCAAATTTCGTCGCTTTTATAAGAGGCACAGCGAAACAACTGCCTGTGTTCATGTGGGGGAGTGGCATCTGAACCTTTTGAGGTCCGTGTGGGAGTGAAGCAAGGGTGTGTGCTGACACCGGTGCTGTTGCACGTTTACCTTGTGGTGGTTACATGCCTAGTGCAACATGACATAAATATCTATAGATACAGATATGGCGGCGGAATATTTAACTTAAAAGATTGCAGGCTTTGACAAGGACGCAAACGGCAACGCTCAGGGATCTACAATATGCGGACGATGCATCGATAATCACCCATACCTCGTATTCACTGCAAACCTTGCTAGACGTGACCTGGGAAGCATACAGCAGAACGAGGCTACGTGTCAACGCCGGCAAGATTGAGGTAATGCAACATGCCAAAGGGGATGGAGAACCGGCCCAGATGTACCTAGATGGCCACACTCTGGAAAATACAAAGCACTTCAAATACTTGATCAATATTATTTCGGTCAATGGTGATACGCAGATAGACGTCACAAACACGATACAAAAAGCAAGCAGGTCATTCGGACGTTTTATGAAGAGTCTTTTTGAACCGCAACCTGAGGATTCAGACTAAGGTATCTGTCTACGAGGCAGTATGTGTGTCGACACTCCTGTGTGGAGCAGAAACGCGGATGATGTAGGCGAAATACCTCATAATGAATGGAGTTTCCAACATGAAGTGGAGCTCGTAGCCATGGCAGGCAGTCCACCTAAGAGAAGGATAACTCTGATTTCCAAACCTTGGAGCCACAGGAATAATTTGCCTCTTCCAGAAGATCCTATGTGAGTATCTGTGAGTATGAAGTGCCTCAGAAGAATATTGGGGGTGTCACGAGAAGACAGAGTCACGAGTAATGAGGTTTTGTCTCGCGTAGGAGCTGTGAGTCTGGAGACACATATTGCATGGAGGATGCTTCGGTAGACGGGACACACCATGAGAATGAACGATCAGCGGCTCCTCAAGAGAGTACTCTTCAGCCAGCTCTCCCAAGGGGCTCGTACATTCGGAGAACAAAAGAAGCGATATAAGGACCACTTGAAGAGCATACTGAAGATATGTAACATAGACGCAGACACCGTGGCAACAATGAACGCAGACAGATTGGAATGGAGAAGAGCTGTCTCTGCTGGCGTCGACTATCTGGAAGAAAACATCAGGAGAACCAGGAAGAGAGGCGGCAGAGAACACACCTATATCAGCAGGGCAACCGGCGGGGCGGAGACCTCCTGTGTCACAGATGTGGTCAAAACTTCATCTCAAGACCTAGTCTGCTAAGTCACATGAGAGCTCACGAGAGATGAGATGGGAGACATCGCAATCGCAACCCAATCAGCGAGCCGCCTTTACGCGCTCTAGTCGCCTCTCAGCCAATCACGCGCGCCGAACCATTCTTTCTCTCTCAGTCATGCTTCTCCATCTCCTTCACAACACGTTCGGGTAAAACTTCAGAAGACCTGCGCCGTGTTTTTTTGTTGTAAAAACAGTACTAATGGTGCTTTTAGACATTATAATCATCATTTACGGCTTCTGTTAGGCGCGGAAAACGAAGCCGTAAAGGATGACTAAAATGCCGACAAACACCATTAGTACTGTTTTTACGTATTTACTATTTATTCATATATTATTCGTAAATGCGTTTGGGTAATACTGTAGTGTGCGAGAAGTTCAGACGAGCGTCTTAAATGCTTTGCTTGAATGAGTCTTTTTGGGGACTCAGGATAGCTGAGTGGTTTAAGGCTCTCGCTAACGGCTGTCCAGAGACGCGGGAAAAGCGTTCGAAACTCGTTTCGCTACTATTCTTTCTTTATTTTCTTTGCCCTATTTCCTATACAAAGCTATCTACAATGGCGCAGCAGATCCAGAAGGCCGGGGAGGGAGAACATTAGTCCTCGAATAACATTTCCTGACGCCGTTGTCCTCAATCCCTCAAAATACGCTTCGCTTCTAGGGGAGAGCATGTGTAGCGTGCGATAAGTTCAGGCGAGCGGCTTAAATGTTTAGCTTGAATTGAGTCTCTTTGGGGACTCATGAAGGCCGAGTAAGTTATGGCTCTCGCTAACGTTAGGCTGTCCAGCAACGCAGGAAGCGCGTTCGAAACTAGTTTCGCTACTTTTCTCTCTCTAATTTTCTTTGCCCCCTTTCCTACACAAAGTTATCTACAATACTTCAGTTTAGGAGGCGCTATCTCTGGGCTACAATTAATGCGATCGGCTCTGCACGTTTATAGAAATAATAAATACGATAGTACCGCATATTTTAGCCTATTTCGGCCAAAAAGTAACATTATTTAGTTACTTTCGAAATGGAGGCGAATACCCCCCCCCCCCCCCCCGGAACTTAAAAAAATCATAATATTCCAAATTTGAATGCAAAAGGCGATTGCTAAATGTCGGCTGCAATATCGTTGTATTAAATTACCTAATAAATAATTATGGGGGGGGGAGAGAAATATTTCTTATTTTCTGTTTTATGTATTTATCTAGAATTTTATCTTTATCGAATCTATTTACTTTCTGAATTTCCTTTTATCTTAGCCCCTTCAAACATTGGCTTCCATTTATCTCGACTTTATATTCTTGTTGGCTAGGTTAGTTCTTGATCTTCGTATCCTTCCTTTCTTGATGCATCTTCATATTCTTTCATTTTTTTTTTTTATCTTGGGTTGATGATTCCTTCTTGATTCTTGATGATTTGATGAGTTAGCCCTTGAAGTCGTTTTTCCTTGAGTTCCGTTTTCTTCTGGAGGCGATCCATTTATCTTGGGTCTTCTTGAATTGCCCTTAAAGCGTTTTCCTTGATTTCCGTTTTCTTCTGGAGATTTCTTCGTAATAGTTGTGGACTTTGAGTTTCGAACGTGTTACCTTTAGATCTAAACGCCTATGCTCTTAGCCATTACGCTACGGCGGAGTCCGTACTGAGTTGGTAATTTAATGGGCTATTTATATTATCGATTTGGAAGGAATTTTTCTCTGATACATCTTTGCACCCCTACATAATCACTTCACGACATAAGCTAAACCATCTCCGCCTTTTATTATTATAATCGAGCCGCGTTTCTTTTCTACTGTCGCAAAAGGTGTATTAAGTCAAACGAACCGAGCTATGATGATGATGTATATAGAAAGAACAGAGAGGGATCACTGTGTGGCACAGGCGATCAGGTAGTCGTAGAGGAAAATGGTACGGAAATAACTTGAAAGGGGATAAGAAGAGTTGATAGGTCGGTGGCTAGACACCGATGTGTGGTGTAGTTGGGTGAGTCTCGGGGTGTTTGTGACTGGACGACAGTTGGGGGTGGTCAGGAAGTAGATCGTGTCTGCATAATCCAAAACGCGTTATTCATGATGCTCTTAACTTATGCGTAGAGCGGTATGGGTTGCGGGATATCGCAGTGCCATCGCAGCATACAGTCTTGCGTGTAGTGCGGTGTATATGGGCTCTCTGGCGAATTTTCCGAGTTGTTTTGTGAGTCTAGTGTGAGCGTGTGTGTTGATGGGTGCTAATTTGTTGTTGTCGTGTAGTGTGGACATTCTTGCGTACAAGGGAGAGCGGGAAGCGCGCTTCAGAGCAGAGTTCTGAATGCGCTGAGCCTTCTTCTGTCACGTGACACTCGCAGCTACTAGAGACAGTGGGGCGTAGGGGAGAAGAGGTCGCACGAGTGTTTTATAACCTGCGCAGCATTTTGTTTGTGCGTGCGGCTCTTGCATGTATCATGTGCTGGTGTATATTGAACCTAAAGGACTTGTCAAAAGTTACCCCTAGGATTTTTGTCTGTTTTGTGTAGTCGAGCCTTGTTGGGTTTAGGTGGTTCCTGTCTGGCGTGTGCGAGAAAATTTGTAGGTTATGCATGTAGTGATCTCTTGCGTCGAAGTGTGTCATCTGTGTCTTCTGAGGATTCGTGTCAATCAGCCATTTATCATCGTATTCTGTATTTTGGTCTAGTATTATTTATGCTTGGTACGCCATCTCCGTATTGTTGGCGAGTTTCCAACGGAGTCCCTCGTGCTACACCTTATCAAAGGCCTTCTCCACGTCCTTGCTGATGGAGAGTGTCTTTTGTTGTACCTGGTGTTTTTTTTTTGTATTCTGTCGTGAACGATGGTCACAGCTGCCTGAGGGGACCGGTCCCTCCTGAAGCCACATTAGTTGGGGGAGAACCAGTTCCTCTCTTCCACGTAGTCCCGTAGGCGGCAGTTGATCATACGTTCGATTATTTTTCCTATGTGCTCTAATAGAACAATAGGCCTGTAATTGCTTTGGGTCTTTGTTCATTTTGTGTAGAAGTATGTTGTGAGAGACTTTGAATATTTGGGGGAAGTGGCCTGAGGCTAGTGAGGCGTTGAATAGGTGTTAAGTGTAGGGTATATGCTTGCGGGGAGGTTGTGTATTAATGCCGCTGGTAGTCTGGAGGGGCCAGGTGCGCGTTTTGGTGTTGTTTTAATGTAGTGTTTTGTTTCCTCGACGGCAATGGGAATAATCAGTGTAGATGTGACCGAGCTACCAAGAATCGCGTTCTTTTAACTGCTTGCCTCCTGTTGCCAATGTTTGAAATAAGGATTGCCAGTGTGGGAAAAACATTGTTTGTTTTTTGGTCAAACTAAGGGTTGCCAGTGTGTGAGAAACATTGTTTTTTTTTTACACACAGAGAATTCTTCTGAAATATGGAGGGTAAAGGATGAAGGAGTTACTGACGACCCTATTTAATGATATGCTAGTGAATGAATGGGTGCCCAAGACTTGGCAGAAAAGTAAGATAAATTTGATGCACAAAGGTGGTAATTAAGACAGAAAACTGGTAGAAAGCTACAGGGCAGTAGCCATAATGAGTGTGATAGGAAAGTTGATTGGTAGCATCATAGCAAAGAAACTGAAGGAGTGGGATAAATGTGAAGGAATACTTGGAGATGAGCAAAATGGATTTAGGATTGGAAGAAGTGCCATAGACAATCTCTATATCCTAGGGAATGTAATAGAGAGGGTAAGAAAACAAGAGGGTTTGCTATATGTCTGCTTGGAGATGAGCAAAATGGATTTAGGACTGGAAGAAGTGCCATAGACAATCTCTATATCCTAGGGAATGTAATTGAGAGGGTTTGCTATATGTCTGCTTTCTCGATATAAAGAAAGCCTTTGATTGAGTTGATAGAACAAAATTGTTTGCAAGACTAAGAGACTTGGGGATGGATGCAAATATTCTAAATGTGATACAAAAACTATATGAGAATAACAAAGTCAAACTCAATCTGAAAGGCATAGAAACAGGTTGGATGGTGAATGACATCTGGGTTAGACAAGGGTGTACCATGTCTCCTTGCTTGTTAGCTTCATTGAAGAAGCCCCACCTACTGTTCAAGCTTGGTTGCAATTCAGAGACCTAAATATTCTCTATAAAAGAAATATACTGCAAGCTGTTTCTGTTTATGAAGAGTCTCTCCTATCCTGTGGTGACCCTAAAAGACTTCATGGTTACCTAAGAAATAAAAAAGTTGACAAACCATCTGTAGGTCCTCTCTTAATTAATGGTTGTTGGGTTAATGATAATGGCTCCATGGTTAATCACCTTGCAGATTATTTCTCTTCTGTCTTTATGGATAATGTGAAGGTCATAATACTTTGAAAAACTCTGGCATCAGATGATGCAGCTAAAGTGGACCTCCACAGTGACCAGACAGCTCTGCTTATCTTGGGTGATCTGCGAAGGAGTTGAACTTAGCATCCCTGCCTTGGGGATGAAATCTCTCCAAAGGTGGACGGTTGAGGACTGGGGCAGAAAGCCTTCACTGGCTCTTGAAATGCCTCCCCATATGCCTGAATAATTTCTCTATTTGATTCTTAAATGTATTTTTTGTTTCTGCCAATACTGCTTCCTCCGGCAGATTATTCCACTCCTCTACAACCCTTTGCGAGAAGAAGTATTTCCTTATATAGGGTCTTTCAACAAGGATGCTCAAGCTTTGTCAGGCGATAGTGGCCATGTTGTTAAAGCGACATCTGACAACCCCACTGTGAACTGTTCAGTAGTACTTGGCAAGTCACGATGGAAGGTTATAGCATTGGATATCATGTGCAAGTCATCAAATGTTATTATCAAAATCAGTGCTCCATTCGACAAATGTTCCATGCATTGCGTGATTTCTATCCTCACAAAAATCGTCCTGCCGAGTCCACTGTTTGATTCTTAGTGGCCAAATTCAAGGCAAAAGGGTCAATCAACAATCAGTCAACACCCGTATGTTGCTGAAATGCAAGGTCTGCTGAAAACATCGCTGCCATAAATGAAAGTGTACAGGAAAATCTGAGGCAGTCAATTTCTCGCCGTTCACAAGAACTTGGCCTTTCTGCGACTTCAGTTTGGCGAATTATGCGTAGGGACTTAGGTCTGCACCTGTAGAAAATCCAACTTGCCCAGGAACTTAAGGTAAATGACCATAGACAACGCTGTGTGTTCACTGATTGGGCTCTAGAGCAGTTGGAAGTTGCCCCAAATTTCCCCCCCAAAATCATCTTCAGCGACAAGGCCCATTTTTGGATGAATGGATTTGTGAACAAGCAAAATTGTCAGATTTGAGATGAAAATAATCCACATGAGATACACCAGCACCAATTGCATCCCAACAAAGTCACTGTTTGGTGCAGATTTTCGTCTAACAGAGTCATCAGTCCGTTTTTGGGGGGCGAGACCTACAGATCGATGATAAGCAACTTGTTGTGTCCTCAACTGGATTATATGCCTAATATGGATACTCACGACATGTGGTTCCAACAGGACGGCACTACGTGCCATACTGCGCACACTACGATAGACATTTTGCACCAGCGATTTCAAGGCAGGGTCATCTCGCGTGATAGCAACATCAACTGTCCACAGAGATTATGCAATTTAATGCCATTAGACTACTTTCTTTGGGGCTACCTTAAATCGCAGGTCTATGCGAATAATCTGCAAAGAGTTGATGTCTTCAAAGTCAACATAACAAACACTATCCAGCAAATTCAGCTAGATTTATGCGACAAAGTCATCGAAAATTGGGCTTCCCGAATACATTCCACCAAACGAAGCTGCGGCAGACATTTGAATGACGTCATATTCCACACTTTAATGCCATAAAATGTACTTTTAAATTTAAAATAAATTGAGTGCATATATCACACACAACTTGTTTTATTTACATTTAAAAATCGAGCGACCTTATTGAAAGACCCTTTATTAAGCCTGGATCTTTGTTTGTAGATTTTGTATTGATGTCCCTTTGTTGGTCCTTGGTTCAGTATAAAGTCCTCAATCCTTAAACCTTCCAGTCCATGCATTATCTTGTGTACTTCTATCATATCTGATCGCAACCTTCTCATTTCTAAAGATAGTAGTCCAGTTCTTTGGAGACGCTCTTCATATTCAAGATGAGCTATGGCTGGAATCATCATTTTTCATTCTTCGCTGTACTCCTTCCAACAGATCTATGTCTTTTTGCTTGTATGACCTCCAAGTTTGAAAACAGTACTCAAGAAGCGGGCGTACCAGAGATTTATTAAGGAGTCCAATGTTGTTGATGCTCTTATCCACTATTATTCTTTTGATGCTCCCCACAATTTTTTTTTTTTTTTACAATGTTCACAATGTGTTCACTGGGGTTCATTGACTTATTCACTACAATACCAAGGTCCTTCTCACTGTCAACATTAGCAATCTCATGATTTCCCATGCTGGGTTTCATTAAGAGAAATGTCAGTTACAAAAGTAAGGAGGTTATTCTTAAACTCCATGACTTTTATGTTAGGCCACATCTAGAGTACTGTATACAGGCATGGTCCCCACATTTTAGACACAATATTAACCTTCTCGAGTCAGTGCAACGGAGGGCAACAAAGATTATTCCTTCCCTGAGGCTCCTTGAATATATAGATAGACTGAGGGTATTAAATATGTTCTCGTTCGAAAGGAGGTGTGTGAGAGGGGATATGATTGAGCTTTTTAAAATTTTTTCTGGGATAGATAAATTGGATGTTAGCAAGTTTTTTGAGTTAGATGATGGAAATCGGACTAGAGGTCACCACTTGAAAATTAAAAAGCAAGGGTGTAGGTTGGATTTAAGAAAATATTTTTTCACCAATAGAGTGGTGGACTTCTGGAACAAATTGCCGCGGAGGGTAGTAGGTAGTCCAAATTTAAATGTATTTAAGAGTAGGTTGGATGAGTTTATGGGGTGGGAAGGTTGTGATGGTTCCTAAGTTTAGTATATATTAATATTGTTTGTATATATCTATAGCTGCATGATTTAGTTCTTGACAAGCCTTGATTGGTGATACCCTTGTTTCTGGACGCAATCCTCTGGATGTAGTTTTCCTGGGAGTTTGGGTGCCTTAAAAAAGAGGCCGTTTGACTCGGATGACCTATGATGAGCCCTTGTGGCTTTTGTCATCTGTTATATTATATTGTGGGGGACTTTGATTTTGTCTTTCCCTGGTGATGGTCCTTTTTGTGGGTGGGTTTTGACGGATGCAGATGACCTTTGATAGGCCCTTGTGGCTTTTGTCATCCGTGAAATTATGTTATGTTATGTTAAGATGGAGGCATTTACATTTATCCAGGTTGAATTCCATTTGCCAATCTCTTGACCATTCCTCAACAAGGTATAGAGTAATTTGGATGTTGTCTAAATCTGCTTGGTCCCTGATCTCACTGAACAGCTTTGTATCATCTGCAAACTTTAGTATGTCACATGGTAGACCGTCATCTATATCATTTATGTGTATCCTGGTGTAGGGCGCTCATCATGCAGATTCAACAAACAATTGCCCAGTTGGTGTTTGAAGGATTCTGTAGAGACTCCTCTCAGTTCCCTAAATACCTTTGGCATGGCATTAAATAGACGAGCTCCTTGTTTGGGGAAAGTGTTCTGCAGGATTATTGCAGTTCTCTGATGTAACACAGTCTGCCTATTCTCAGATGATTATTCACCTCGACTCCCACATTCGGTACTAGCCCCTCCAAGATCTTCCACACATAGATCACTAGGTACCGTTTGCGTCTTCTTTGTAAGAAGTATAGCTTCAGCTCTTTTAGCCACTCCCAGTAGTTTAAATGTAGGAAGCCCGATATCCTGCTTGTGAGTGTTCTTTGAACAGCTTATATTTTTATGATGTCCCCCAAATTGTAGGGAGACCAGAGCTGACAGCAGTACTCTAGTTTAGGGAGGACTAAGAACTTCCAGAGGGTTATCATATATGTCTTTTCTCTGTTCCAAAAAGTCCTCAGAATCCACCCAGTGAGTTTCCTGACCATTTTGGTGTTAAGGTTGATGTGATGCCAGAAGGTTCCATCCACCCTCATTGTGACTCCCAGATCCTGCACATGTTCTTTTGGTTCAATATTTTGTTCATGTGCCTGATATTTGGTGTCTTGTTTGATGTCCTGTAGGGGGCCATATCTCATCAGTTCAAATTTTTCATTGTTCATTTTCATGTTGTTTGAGTCAGTCCATGTGAATAGTTTATTTAGATCTCCTTGGAGCAAAGCCACTTATTCTCAGTTGCAATAATTTTCTTCAACCTAGTTTTGTCAGCGAATAAAGTAACCTGGGAGTGCTGCAGCTCATGGGCTATGTCCCCGATCACTAGAGGTCCAAGCACCGACCCCTGTGGAACTCCACTCACTACTTTACTTGTTACTGAGTGATGACCCTGGATTGACACTTTCTGATTCCTGTTTGTCAAAAAACTGTGAAACCACTGTCCTAGGCTGCCTGCTATGCCACAGTCTCTTAAGTTTGCGGAGGGCAAGACCATGGTCAACCTTATTGAAAGCCTTGGGGAAATCTAGATAAATCACATCAACATTGTTGCCTTTGCTGTTTTCTGACAGGAATAGGAACAGGAGTATCTTGGGGTTGTACTTTATCAGTACTCCTTATCATTATTTACTTATTTTCCCTTATTGTTGGTTCATATTTATACATCCAATCTATTTTCAATTAGACTCTTTTCTTCAACATTTTCATTAATATTTCCCTTCCCTTCTCTGTGTTTTCCTCTTTGAACAGAAATTTACCTATTACATTTTCTTTATCTTCCTGCATATGTCTTTGCAGATTATACTGAATTTGATCTTTCTTCTTACAGATATGGACATTCCAACATGAAGTGGACTATGTCTTCCTTCTCTGCATTGCAGAGTTCACACTTTACTTCTCCACCTTCATGTCTTTTTCTGTCCTTTAAAGTAAGTGTATTTGTTCTGGCTCTAAACCATAGTGATGAGCTTTCACTTTATCACAATATTCTATTTTGTTTATTTTATCTTTCCAGTTGTTGTAAATGCTTATGCTGACTTTGCTTTGCTTTTCTTCTTTCTTACTCATTCTTTCTATTTGTGTTATGTTTTTGCTGATTAGGCTTAGTTGTTTTCTGGTGTTTTTGATCCATTTGTAGTTCTCTATTTTCATTTCATCTTTTATTGCCTTTAACATTTCATTATCTCTTTCATTGATACTTTGCAGATATTGCAATTTATTCTTTATGATTCTGGTCTCTATCAAAGCTGACCCAATTTCACCCCGGAGTGTGCATATTGGTGCATACCTTGGAGCTCCCAGGATTTTGCTGTAGAGTCCATTTTCTATTGTTTACAGTTTTAGAATATTTATTTTAGTGATATGTGTGACTCCTGTTTCATATAGTATTGATGGCACAACTAGATGTTTCCAAAATGTTTTCCCAATAAGCATTCTGTTTACAGATCTCATGGTAACTGAGTATGTCATATTTGCTAGTCTCTGTGCTTTTTTTATAATATTTTTTGGTGTATATTGAACATGTTTTGCTATTCTTATTCCTTCTATTTCTCTTGGTACCTCTTTCATGTTATGTATTAGAATGTTACTCCTGTCTTTAACTCTAATCCACATTGTTTGCTTGTCTCCACTAGCTCCTTGATATTATGTTCTGTATCTTGTATATTATGTGCCATGATTAGTATGTCATCTGCAAAGAACAATGATGGTATATTAAATTTATTTTTTGTGAAACCTTTTCCATTTCTCTGCAATTTATCCATTATAAAATACATTATTGATTTGAAAAGGACTGACAATCCTGTGCATCCTTGCCGAATTCCACTTGTAATCCTGATTTCTTCTTTGATTTCATCTCTAAGGTGCACTTCATTCATATCATCACTGTGTGGTGGAGCGAATGTGAGTGTGTGTGAAGGGCCATTCTCCCACCCCATTTCCCAATACCCTCTCCCTCCCTCTGTAAGAATATGTATGTGAATGGAGATGTTTTATATATATATATATATATATATATATATATATATATATATATATATATATATATATATATATATATATATATATATATATATATATATATATATATATATATATATATATATATATATATATATATATATATATATATATATATATATATATATATATATATATATATATATATATATATATATATATATATATATATATATATATATATATATATAATTGATTTTCATGTTTTGTTTAAAATGTTTTTGTCTCCTTGCAGAGAGTTTCTTGATAAAATTCTTTTAATGAAAAAGCCACTATAATTTTGTTAAAATCTCAATGTGCATTTAGCCTTTGACAGGATAATCCTTCAATTTGGAAAGAGTGGCGGAATTGTAGGAATTGGATAACTTCATTGGAGGCTTTGCTTTTATATAGCCTCAATACTGCAACAAGATCACTTTATATTATATCGAGCTTGGAGGCGCCAGCCCTTTTAGACGTACAAAATAATTGTGAACATTCAAGTGGCAGCCGGCAGGACTTTTCCCCTGAGGTACCACGTGAGGTCTTTTCTTTTGTTTGGATCCAGTGTGCTTGTTAGGCCTCTTTTGTATTGTTTGTTCAATTGTGTGTATTATAGTATTTTCTTGGTAATAGGATTGTTTTTGTTTTTTTAAGTAACAAGATCTCAAATTTATTTACCCCATATCTCTTGTAAATATTGACCCTATATTTTTTGTAATTTTTTGTGAATAGAGGACTGTATATCTAATCTATTTCATTTCTCCCTCTGGTTTTCACGTCCAATTTAGTGTAGGAAGCGGGTTGGATTGATTGGGAGTTTAGTGTAGATTTTTGGCCCGGTACAACTGTATATCCCATCTATAATGTCCATCAAACTTGATCCTATCCTGTATTCTTTCATTACTTTGATTAATTCATGTCTTTTGATGGAGTTGAATGCCTTTGTATAATCAATGCTCTTTACTATTAATATCCTTTTCTCTCTATATGAATTTTCTATGCAGTATTGAAGTATAAACATGTTATTTTCTATTCTTGGTATAACCGGCTTGTGCTTAATTTACTAAATTGTTCTGAATTATGTGCTCCTCTATATGATCTTTTACTATTAACATGAATATTTTGTGTGTGTTATCTGTCAGGGCTATTTGTCTAAGACCTTTTGCTATTGTTTTTGAAACTTTTGGGATCATTATTGTTTTTGATTTACTCCAGCTTTCCATCTTCTGATCTTGTAACATTTCACTATTTATGCATTTTGTTAATGTTATGAGACACTTCTTGCTTTTTATCATTTCTTTGTATAATTCAATTTTTATGCCATCTGGGCCTGCTACTTTTTTGCTTTTCATTTTCTTTATGTGACTTTCCACTTCATTACTGGTCACTGTGATACATTCTTTTGTATGCACTGGGTGCTCTATTTTGTAGACCATGTCAAGATGTTCTTAGACTACAGGAGTTACCCTTACAGTTTCTTCTGTTCTAATGGCTATCCCTTTTTAAGCTTCTTTCATATTCATCTCTTATTTCTCGATTCCACACTTGTTATAATATTTTCATTTCTTTGGTAAATTCCTAAGCTGTGTCAGGGCCACAGCTTAGAGAATTTTTTAACATTTTTAATACATTTAGCACATCAATGATTGTAAGATCTTCAAACGTCAACTTTGAAATAGAAAACTAGTGAAGAAAGAGATCTAAGGGTGCTTTCCTCACAAAAAAACTGATGCAGTGGCCAAATGGTTGGCCACTGAACAGTATTCATACACCCAGGAACCATTAGTGATCAAAGGTCCCACAGCAGGCTTGTCAGTCTTTTTATTCCTCAAATAGCAATGGAGTCTCTTAGGATCATTATGTTGGGCTAGAGATTCTTCATAATTAGAAACCGTGCTGATAACATCATGTTTAAAGCGAATGTTAATTTCCTGGAAGTTCAGCCAGGCTTGGACAGTTAAAGGAGAATTTCAACTGAAACACATCCGTAGGATCTTATACCTACGCCAGGCATTAGACTTTTGTTTATAAATGGCTAATGACAATTTCCTAGTCCAAGGAGGCTTGAATCCCTTCACCTGTTTACAGGGTACAAAATAGGAAATAGTGGAGGACAAAATGGACAAAAAATTAGTATAAATAACTCTGTTCAATATTACAACCATGAAATACCTCCTTCCAGTTGAAAGTAGACAGATAGTCTTTCATTAAGGAAAACTTAGTCCGAAACCAGTCAAGATGTTTACATGGTGTCAAAAAATTAACTTCAGGGAAAACCACAGAACACCTAAACCTGACACCTACATGATCACAAACAGGAAGAGGGTCCAAGCATGCCAACTCAGAAATTTTTTCATTACAAGAAGTGAACACCAGGTCAAGAATGTTATTAGAATGAATGAAAGTGGGAAAATTGACCCATTGAGTAAGACAGAGAGTTAAAAAGAGCGGGAGAGAAGTGAGTGTGAAACAGGGACTAAGCCAGACCAGTCAGTTTGAGGCAGGTTGAAGTCACCCATTAGGATTAAATCTTTACCAGAACAGAAAGATTCCAAAAATAAAAGCAACATAGCATTATCAAACAATGAATAGCTAGGAGGTCTATATACCACCATGACATAAACTTAGGCAGATTGGAGGGAGAATCATTTCTGTAAAAAGTATATCCGGGTACAGTGACCACAGAAGAAGAAGTAGCAGAAGTAAGCCATGTCTCAGTTACCCCAACAATCCCAAAACCAAAATTAGGACAAATATTAGAAACAAAATTAACTTTATTAACCAAATAATTTAAATTACATAACCAAAACAAAACAGAAATGAAATTAGGCAAAACTACATTCTTTCTTGAAAATTTGCTACTTATGCACGAACAGATCCACCAGGAATGAGACAACTCGGGGAGATAATTGGGCGAGGTGTCGCAATAGCCAGAGAAGGTAAAATAGTAGATGCTGAAGGTGCAGAGGCGAGGAGTAATCAAACCCGAACCAAGAGTAACACAAATACCACTCCTATGAGATCTTTTCTCCTTCATATCCTGTCTCTGTTTGTAAGTAAGGTCCTTATTTACATATACTAATGTGGATAGTATTAGTGACCAATATATTTGAGATGTCAGGGCACAAGAAAGAAGTTACTTTTCTGAAGTCACTGGCAAAGTTTGAAGAAGACAACCCCTAACAATAATACACTGCCTTCTCTTGTCCCTCTCATGAAGCTCTCTTGTTTCCTCATTAATGGCCTGTAACACTTTCTCCCTGGAAATGGAAGATCCAGTGCCTGAAGCCACCCCAGCACGCAGATATTGCACCTCAGCAGCCAGACTTACAAGCTGTGCTCTGAGGTCATCCAAGCTACCCCAAGCAGACAAGGTGGCAACCTTAATACTAAGCTCAGCCATAAAGTCACTAAGTGACTTTACTAAGTCCCCACAGCAACTCCATGAAGAGAGCGGGGCAGCAGACTCACAGTGGGGGCAAGTAAAATAAACATTCTTACCACCATGCTGAATTATTTCCCTAACCAGTACAGGAGACAATCCAGAACAGGCACTTGTCTGTGGCACCAATTGTTACAAGTACCACAAGCTATAGCATCTTCATCGAGGACAAACTTACAGCATGTGGTACACAGGAAGGAAGATTCAGCCTCCAGTGTAAGCAGCCTGCTTACTCTTGGCACCATGATCCACCATTGCAATGAGGACAAGACAGGGGAAAAAAACAACAAGAAAATTAAACAGGATCAAATAGCTAAAAAAAATATATAAATGTAAGCAAAAAAACAACAAAAAACAAAAACAAAACAGAAAACACACAAAACCAAATAAATACAGAATTATTTCCCTAACCAGCACAGGAGACAATCCAGAACAGGCACTTGTACTGTGGCACCAATTGTTACAAGTACCACAAGCTATAGCATCTTCATCAAGGACAAACTTACAGCACGTGGTACACAGAAAGGAAGATTCAGCCTCCAGTGTAAGCAGCCTGCTTACTCTTGGCACCACAAACCACCATTGCAATGAGGACAAGGCAAGAGAAAAAAAAACAAGAAAATTAAACAGGTTCAAATAGCTAAAAAAAATATATAAATGTAAGCAAACCCTAGAACAGGATATGCTGCCCGTTAGTCAGTATCACTGACACCAAAAAAATAACAAAAAACAAAAACAAAACAGAAAACACACAAAACCAAATAAATACAAATATATAAATAAATACAGAATTAGAAAATAAAAACAAACCTTAGAACCCGAATCACTGACACAAAACCAAAAAGCTATAAGAAAGAACAAAACTATACAAAAGAGCACACTCAAAAACAAAATGTATACAAAAAATAGCAATTGATCTTGAACTAGAGCAGTTAAAGGACTATATAGCACCAATAGGCAAAATTAAAGCAAAGGGAGACTGGAGAGCACGGAGCAACACAGCCTATCACGATCTGAACCTATCCTATGATAGGACTGAGTGGCGCAAAGAGGTAATGAGAGTGGATATGAAATATGAATTAGGAGCAATCTATATAGAGGACAGAGCAAAAGGAAAGGTGAAACAAAAAATATTAGATGCAGGAGAAAAGTTCTGGAGAAGAGGAATAAATGGCAAGAGAAGTCTGAATGTATACAGAGGTAAAAGGGAGCTTTGCATTGAGAATATATATGATGGGAGTTTTGCAAGCTTGCTACTATTCAAGGCATGAATTGGATCCTTGCAGGTGAAGGGACGAACATATAGATGGAATGGAAGAGAGGACAGATGTGAATGGTGCCTATTGGGGCAGAGAGAATCCATAGAACATTTGATTGTGGAGTGTGTGGGACACAGTCTCGAGAGAGAGAAATTGAAAGAACAATTGGTGATAGAGCTGGGAAGAGAGAAGGGAAGATTATGGACTGAGTGTGGAAAAAAATATAGATGATAAGAGAATAAGAATAGTAAGAGCAACAAAGGAATTTTTGCAGTGTGTGTGGAAGAAGAGAAATGAACAAGGCTAATAAATTATTTCTCCTCCACAGAAAATAAATGCCATATCCCGATACAAAGAGTGGCTTAACAACCTGAACCTGAACCATGGGCCAGTATGTAACTATCAGTATGAAGACTTTCAAGGTATAATATCTTAAAAATATGTACTTTCCACACCAAACTGAAACCATATCTACCGACTGGAATGCCTGAAAAGACTGTGGGTTCTTGTATAACACTAAAAATACGGTGTAGATCTGAAGTTTCATCCATGTTCATGATTGCTCTGTTCTTTTTACCTATTTTACCATGGATTTATCATCTGATTACAATTCCAGCGCTTCTGAACATGAAGAACAAGCTCCCCTCATATCCCACAAGCGGCAACGCTTCCCTGAAAAGTGGTTAAGGAACGTGAATAAGTCTAATCGTGATTCAGGAGAAGCCTACACCAGCCAGGCCACCAAGAAGGTGGTGGAGAAGAGGAAGGTGGGGAGTCACTGTACTTGTCCTGACCAATGTTTTGCCAAAGTTGGGGTGGATAACATTCAAGTTATTTTCAATGCCTACTGGGAAATGGCAAACTTTGATGCACAGTCATGTTACATTGCATCTATGGTCACTGAAACACCTGTGAAACGACCTACAAAAAAGGATGATGAGCCCAAACGAAAGTGTAGTCGCCATTACTCTGTTCTGGTCAATGGGAGCCCTGTTACAGTCTGTAAAACTGCCTTTCTCAACATCCATGACATCAGTGATAAACGTATGCGAAATGTAATGTTGAAGACCAAGGCATTGCCTACAGGAACTCCTCCAGCAGACAAACGAGGTACTAAATCCAGCTGGAATAAAGTGGCAGAAAAATGCAAGGTACCGGTGAGAGATTACATTAAAGCCTTACCTGTTAGCTCGTCACATTATAATTGTGCCAAGGCCCCCAACAGGAAGTTCCTCCCACCTGGAAGTACTCTGATTTCACTCTACAATACTTACAAGGATGACCTCAAGGAGAAGCAGTTGGAGAGTTTGGCTGTACATGAACACATGTTTCGTGATATTTTTAATAATGAGTTTAATATTGGCACTACTGTTCCCCAAGCTGATACCTGCAACTTCTGCGATGATTTATGCAAGCACAACCTCTTCCCTGGACTGGTGAGTATTTAACTTATAATAATGTATGAATTTCATGCTATTATAGTGATTTTTTAATGTTAATAATAATAATTAAATCTTTTAATATTGTGAAATATAATGTAAGTTGGGTGGGCAAAATTGGAATTTTCAACATGAAAAAATTAATGGATTTTAATAAAACCAAAATAGCAAAAAAGATTGATTCTTTAGTTTAAACTCCTGTAACAATTATTCACTAACTATAACATCAATTTACTCAAAATAATAAAAAATTGGTTGAGCCCCTCTTGCCAGTGGTTCCTCATTTAGCAATCACCTTGTGAATTTGAATCTAATGTTAGGCTTTCAAATTAGGAATATTATGAGGTTTTTTTTTTAAATTGTGCGGTGCACACACCCCACAATTTAAAAAACAAAACAAACTAGTAATATTCCTAATTCTAAAGCCTAACTTTAGATTTGAATTAAAAAATGTATTTTTGGATGGAAATAGCTTAAATGAGGTGGCGCTATTGTTGTCTCAATTTACTCTGTCATTTTCATCCTCTCTTGAGTTCAACCAATGCCCATCCATTTTTTAAGCCTTTTTAATTTGTAAACTACTATTCTATGTGGAACCTTATCAAAGGCTTTGTTAAAATCTAAGTCAATGATATCTACATTGACATGGTCTCTCCATGGCGTATGACTGTTAATTTCTTTAATAATTATCTAAAATTTAAATTACTATATCTGTTAATAATACAGATTATATTGTGAATTTTTTGTTGTATATTGAAGGTTTTGCATGGTCTAATATATTTAAGTTCAGTAACATAGTAACATAAGTAACCTATTTTAAAGTTGTCTTTGTAACCATCCGAGGGGTTGACCCGTGGTAAAAAGACACATTTCTTTACTTCTTCTGCTCTTTATAAAGCAGAATCTTTTGAGACTATAGAAATATTCACAAAAAGTTTTAAGCCAAAAATGCTCACTAAAAATAGCTAAAGATATAAAATCAAGTAAACTTACTAGTCCTAATTTATGAATTTGTTATGAAACATTTCAAAGTAATCGTTAAGCCCTAGTTTAAATTGCATATATATCGGTTACACTTTTTATTATTGCAATGAAATAAGTTTCTCATTGTTAATATCTACTTTGAGTCAAATTCAATGAATTTGCTTCAATCATTTGTGGCTGCTTGGGGCGCTGAAGAGTGTTGTTATGTTTGTGGGGAAGCTACAGGTGAATCATGGAAGTGGATTGGTTTCTCTCCTTGCCCTAGATGGAATCATTTGAAGTGTGCTTTTCTCTCAGGAGCCAAGTCAGAAAATATAAAGCAAATAAATTGATTTGCACTCAATGCCCCCTTAGGGCAACTCTGGACAAGTTTAAGAAAGAGGTATATAATGAAATATTAGTTGTCAAGAGTGAAGTGGAATTTATGTCTAATGAGGTGAAAGTTGAGTTGAGTGAGGTGGCTGGTATGTTTTGTGCTGAGCAAGTAGACTCTATGGGAAGCAGCTGGGCTGATGTTACTAAGAGAGGGAAAAAAGCTAAAAGAACCTTCTTGTTTTAAAGGCTTCTGATCAAGATAAAAAGGTAACTGACATGAGGACTGAGGTTTCTCAGGCATTACAGGACATTCAGATAACTAATTCAAAATTTACTAGAGGTGTACTGAAGCTGGAATTTTGCCAAAGCCGAAGCTTCGGCTGATTGCATAGTTTTTTATTTGACTTGTACACTAGTATACCAACTTAACAAGCTACTGTTGAACCCAGTATTAAGTGTTAATTCAATGAATGTTAATGCCATTAGCTACATTTTTCAACTCGTTTTAACTTATTGGATTTGATACTATCTTGTAATCTTGTTGAAAGAAAAATACCTAAAGAAAGTAAGAACTTCATATGGGATTACTTCAAAGTTAGTGAGAAAGATGTGAGCAAAGCAGTTTGTATATTATGTAGGAAGGTTCTCTAACAAGGTAGCTGAGAACCACACAAAGTGACAACTAATATTCAAAATCATCTCAAAAAAGTACATAATACTGTTTATAATAGGATTGTTATTGCAAGTAAAACCTGCTGAAACAACATCTCCAAAATAAGAACCAGCTCAACAAAATTACAAAGTCTGCAAAACTACTTCAATGACTGACTCTGAAACTGAAAAAGGATCATGCGATGACAGCCAGATTCCAGCCATAAAGGAAAAAAGCTCACCCATATCACTATCAGTGCCAGGGACTTCAACAAGACAGGTAAGTCCAAGCTTTATTAGATATGGGATAAAACAAAAACTCAAACACAAAAAGTTACTACTATTAATTTCAATTAACCTGTATTTTCTATTATTGTAGAATATTGTTGGTAACTTGTATGATTTCATAACTAAAAAGTAAAAATAATTTTAACTTTTTAATACAGGTGCATTGCACCTCATGATCCCCACTCCATGCCATCATACCAGTTTTAGTACTTATGCCTCAAATACCAAGTGATCTTTTTCTAAGTTTGTTTATAGAACTAAAAATGTACTTTCATTTTGTTTCAGGCATTGTTAAAGGAAATTCTGATGAGAAAAGAGGAATGGCCACAAGACCACCCTAAGACACAGAGTATTATGAAATGCATTGATGAAATTACCTGCTTAGATCTTCAGCTATACTCTATTGTCGAGGATGTAGGCTTTCAATGGCTCATAAGGCTCCAAACTATAAAATGCCTTCTTGAAAACACATTTCTGCTAATGTTGTTTCTCTGATGTACTAAACTGTTAAAGCTAAAGTAAAGTATGAAGTAGAGCAAGTAGACTTCATCAGTCTAACTACAGATGGTTGGACATGCCAACACAATCACCAATCATTCTACAGTTTGACTTAGATTTTTGACTCCTGACTATAAAATCAAAAATCTCACCCTACAAGTGACTTATTTTCCTAATGTTCATACAGGTAGCAATATCTGCAAGTTTTTAAAAGATTCATTGCAAATATGGGAAATCCCACAAGAAAAAATACACATGATCTTTTGGGGGTTTCATATCTTGTGCAGTGCAATAATTTTATCAGCATGGGTTTGCCTTTGGACCTTTCCTATTAAAATCGCTTTGTGCAAAATCTTAGAAAAATCAAACTATGTTAACAGGTCTACACTTTTTTCTTTGCTGTGGTGTCCGATGGGAGTGAGGGTGTGGTGGAGCATATGTGAGTGTGTATAAAAAGGGCCATTCTCCCACCCCTTTTCTCATATACCCTCTCCCTCCCTCTGTAAGAATGTATGTGTGAATGGGAATGGGTTTGTTTGTTTTTTTTTGTTTATTTTATGTATAAAATAAATTATTATGTTTTTTCTTTCCAGGCGCCATATTCTGGAAAGGACTTAGTGTCATATATCTTTATATAGCAAACAAGATACTACTTTGTACTAAGTAAATTTAACATAGCACCATATTCTGGAAAGGACTTAGTGTCATATATCTTTATATAGCAAACAAAGTATTACTTTGTCTTAAGTAAATTTAACGAAGAGCCCTATTAGTATTGTTAAAGAAAGAGGGTAGAATAGCTACGTAAAAGAGTGATAAGATCACTTCTCTTCCATCAAGCGCAGAGGTGCCAATTGTTAGGAAGTCATAGGCATTTTGCTCACTTGAGGGGCAGGTGGCTGGGCGTCCCCCATCCCTCTTTGTACCACGTGAGGCCTTTGTTTGTTAACTATATATTGACTGTTGTAGTCCAAATTTTTTTGGTTGCTTGTTTGATTTTTTAATTGTTCTTAGGATCGATTAATAATATTTATAAGTGGGACTTATTTATTTTTTTGATTTCATATATATAGGAAACTTTAGCTGTATTTTTTGTGAATAGTAACAAGATCTCCAATATAATCGCCCCTCTCTATTTTCTATATTTTTTTGTAAGTAAAGGGACTGTATATACAATCCGTTTCATTCTCCTTCGATTTCTCACATCTAGATTAGTATAGGAAGCGGGTTGGATCGATTGGGGGTTAGTCTAGATTTTCGGCCCACTACATTTGGCACCTGAATAGGGACGTGAGACTTAGAAACCGGGAGCGTGATGGGATTGGATTGCAGTCCATACCCAATTAGCATGACAAGTAGTTTGATTGATTTTTCCCTCTTCCTATCTTTTTTTACTAACTTGGGAACAATGGCTGTGGCAGAAACTTTGAATGAAGTAGTAGTGCGATTGAGACTGGAGTTAAGGAAGAAAGAAGAGGAGTGTGAAATGTTGCGGGAAATGATTGAGGGAATGAAGAATGAAATGAAAGGGATGAATGAAAAGACTGATAGGATAAAGAAGGAAATGGGAGACCGACAGGATCAGACTGACTGACGGATGCAGGACCTATATAACATGATGACAGGGACTGGACCAGCCCCAGGACCTACAACCCTGACCCCTGCTCCTACTGAAGGGACTCCGCTAAATGGAATGGATGGCAGTGTGATTGAGTCTAAAGAAGATACTGTGAGTGGTAGGAAAGGGGGTGAATGGAAGAGAGGAAGGAAACATGGTTCTAAGGTTAAGGATAGGAAGGCAAGAGGGAAGAGTGTGGATTCGCTATACTCAGATGAGGGAGAGAGTGACGATACGATTGGAATGAATGAGATCGAGAGTAGCTCTTCGGAGAGTGAAGTGAATGTGGGGAAAGGAATTTTGATTAAGGAAGTGCCAAAGATAGATAGATTTAGGTTACATGGTGGGAAAAGTGTGGAAGAATTCTTTGGGGAATTTTAGCGATATTGTAAGCTCAAGTACCCGGAGAAAAAGGGATACTGGATGAATGTTTTGGGGGAATGTTTGGAGGGAAAAGTATTTCCATGTGATTACAAGTGTGGGGGAACCGAGGTACAATGTAGTGAAGAAGAGATTTTGGCAGGTGAAACGAATGAAAGAGAGTGTGAAGTATAAAAGGGTGAATGAATTTGAGAAGGCTTGAATGGGGAAGAGTGAAAGTGTGAACATGTATGCACATAGGCTTGAGAGTATGGCGAGAAAGAGGTATGGTGATGATGATGTAAATGAATGTAAACCACTGATGAGGAAGTTTTTGGACACAATCCTGCGAAAGGTGAGTGAATGGCTGAGTGGAAAGAGAAAGGAGAGAATGAGACTGACAGGTGAATGGTTGATGCAGGAGGATGTGTTGGAACTGTTAGAAGATGGACGATTTGATGATGAAAGCGATCTAGAAGAGGATGGATGGTACAGTGTGAATGTTGGGGGTAAGAAGCCCAGGAGCTTTCATCCACCCCAGCAGTTGTCAGCTACAGGGATGCCCTGAAGGCTGCGCCAGCTGGAGGGATGTCGAACTTCCTGGGCTGGCAGAATGGATGGGTAAATGGAGGGTGGTCGAATGGAAGGGGACAGATGAATTTCAAGTGTGGGAATGGATATATGAGAGAGAAACCGAGGTATGTCCCAGCAAACGAGAGACCAAATGGTGGGAGAAAGATTGTGGAATGTCGCCGGTGTGGAAGGAAAGGTCATATGTTGGCAGAATGTAGGTGGACGTCTGGTGCATGTTTTGGGTGTGGTAAGGAAGGGCATATGTTAAAGGATTGCCAGGAAAGTGTGAAAGAGTGCTTTGAGTGTAAAGAAATAGGCCATTTGAAGAAAGATTGTCCGAGGTTGAATGGTGGAGCAACTGCTGGGGGGAGTGTGAAGTATGCTTGTGGTAATTGTGGAAAGGCTGGTCATTATGCGAGGATGTGTCGTGACCAGAGGAATTTATGTAGCTATTGTGCGATGGAAGGACATTCAAGTGAAAAGTGTTGGATTAGACTGAGAGCGCAAGGTGTGAATGGAAAGTCTGAAGTGGGAAACTGAATTGTTAGAGGGTACCTCGTGAAGTATCCTCTGGGTGCATGAGTGTGAGTAATGTGTTGGTAAGTCTGTCTAGTGTGAAAGTGCTGTCTGGTAGGAAGTATGAGTGTCTGAGTGTGAAGGTGGAATTGAATGGAATTGAGTGTATGACAAGGTTAGCGAGAAAGCCCTCCTGTCTGAGTGCAAGGGTAGTTTGGTAGGTATTGGTAATAGGAGAGTGCCTGTGATTGGAATGATAAGGTCACCTGTTCGAATGAATGGTATGATGATGAATGAATGTGAATTCTCGGTGATTGATAAGCTGAGTAGTGAGTATGGTGTGATTTTGGGCTATGATTTTATGAAAATGAATCGTATGGTTGTGCATCCTGCGAGTGATCAGATTGAGAGAAAGATTGGTATAAATGGGGTGTATAAGTTGTATGTAGGGAAAGATGGTAGCGTTTGAGGAGTGTGTTTACTGGTATTGAGGTGACTGCTATGGAAAATGTAAGGCTTGTGAAGGGTGAAAGGGTGTCTGTTAGAGTGAGTTGGAGTAAGGATGTTATTTTGAATGTGGGTGAGAACACTGTGATATTGGATGGAAAGGATGCTTGTTATAAGGTAAGGCGTGTTGCTTGTGTGTTTGATGGCTTGATGAGAATGAATGATCCGTTTGTATGTGTGCAGGCGGACCCCAGAGTGAAAGGACAGGTGAGGGGTATCCAAGTCGGAGATGTACTAGGACACCTCTCCATTGTCAATGAGGTAGGTGTGGATGATAGCACAGATGTCAGGGTAAATGTTGCAAATGAAAAGACGTATGAATGGACGTATAATGAAGTCAAGAGCATGGTGGAATTGGATGGATGTTTAACTGAGTATGAAAGGGAGGATGTGTATCGAATGATATTTGAACGAAAGGAAGCCCTCAGTAAGGGTGATCTGGATTTCGGGGTTGCAAAACTTCCGGAATTCAAGATTGTCCTGAAGGAGGACTCCCCAATCTATCAGCGGCCGAGGCATTTCCCACGTCCGGTTGCTGATGAGATTGAGGAGCATTGTGTAGAATTAGAGCAATTGGGGGTGATTGAAGAGAGCGAGAGTGCATGGAATAGTCCAATTGTACTTGTACTTAAGCCGGATGGAAGATTGTGTCTGTGTACGGATTATCGAAAGGTGAATGAAAGGACTGTGAAAGAAAGGTTTCCGATGTGTGTGGTATGTGAGTGTGTGTATAGTATGCATGGGATGGAGGGGTTTACGAAGCTGGATCTGGTACGGGGGTATTACCAGATGCCCATTGCTGAGGAGAGCCGGCCGGTAACTGCCTTCTCTTCCACAAAGAGGCATTACCAGTTCTGGAACCTCAGCTTTGGGTTGCCTAATGCTCCCGGAGCCTTCCAGCGGACAATGAATGTTGTGTTGAGTAAGTTTGCGAGTAAGAATGTGATTGTGTTTATAGATGATATTTTGATTATGACTGAGACTTTTGAGGAGCATATGAGATTGGTGAATGATGTGTCGAGAACGTTGGAGAGTGTTGGTGTGAAGGTGCAAGTGGCGAAGTGCGAATGGTTTGCGAAAGAAGTGGAATTCCTTGGGCATATGGTAAGTGAGAATGGGTTGCGATCCAGCGAAAGTTTATACGTTATTGTTCTGGTGTGAGTAAGCCTCTGACTGAGTGGATGGGCAAGAAAGGTAGTACGGTTGTCAGGTGGAATGATAAGATGAATGAGGCGTATGAGGAACTGAAAGAAGCAGTGGCTGAAGATATTGAATTGGCGTATCCAGATTATAGTGTGAATGCTAAAATGCTTGAATTGTATACAGATGCGAGTGGATATTGTATGGGAGATTTTCTGATGCAAGAGCAGCGTTTGAATGGAGAGAATGTCAGGCAAATAATTGGGTATGTATCCGAGGCTATGAATGTTGCAGAACGAAAGTATTCGACTGTGGAGCGAGAGTGGGCTACGCTAAGGTATTGTTTGAAAGTGTTGCGTCTGTTTTTGTATGGTGTGAGGTTTGTGATCAAAACAGATCATCAACCTCTTGTGTATCTGCAGCGTATGAAGTGGGCTGATAGTAGAATTGCAATTGTGGGAGATGTTGAGAATGATGAGTACGACAGTGAATGACTGCGATGTGTGTCTGGGGAGAGTGTTGTGGGCGTATAATTCAACTGTGCATAGTGCAACTGGAATGTCCCCATATCAGTTTGTGATGAATTTTGAAAGGTGAGTGAAAGATAGGTTTCGTTTGAGGGAAAGTGAGCAGAGTGTATGGCGTGAGGCACATGAAAAGTTCCGTTCATTTGAATTAGGTGTGAAAGTATTGAAGGTGAAAGAAGTGAAGGGTAGGTTGAATGTGTCATAGATGAGTGAGAAGTGCTCTTCGAACACTTGATGGCACCCCGGTGAGTGTGATGCCGCACTCTACCATGAACTTTGTGAAAGAGGTAGTTTATGCTAGGAAACTCATTGACTACTCCATAGAGGACATCACCTTAGAGCTGGCCGAACTTGGGGTGGTCAAGGTCGAATGGGTGATGAGAAAACAGGGAGGGGCCTCGAGACCCACCTACTACACTCTTCATCACGTTCGACTGTGACAAGCTCCCTGAGTTGGTGCGTGCCGGTTGGTACCGCTACCGTGCAAAGGCATTCGTGCCACTGCCTCGGCGGTGCTATTACTGTCACCGCTTCGGCCATACGAATTGTTCTGGTAGACGTGCACAGTCGGGGTCACCCGAAGTCTGTTTAAATTGCGTCCAAGGCCACACATGATAAGTCTAAATCATGTGTGGCGAAGTGTGTCAATTGCGGAGAGCCGCACCCCGCTTCTTCGAAGCAATGTGGTGCATATCTCCTTGAGAAAGAAATCCTGGCCGTTCAGGCCCAGGATCGACTCTCATTCCGCGAGGCTAAGGACTTGGTCCTGGCGTGCCCGGCTCTGCCTGGGACGTCTTATGCCTCAATAGTTAGAAAGGCACCCTCTGCTGCTGGCCCATCCAGGCCAACGAGCACGGTTGTTTCCGCGCCCATTCGGAGCCCTTCTGCGGGCTCTACTCAACCTGGGCGCTACCCTGGAAAAGCTGGCGGCAAAAAGGGTTCATACCCAGCCCCAGCTAAAACCAGGGCTCCCCCCTCTTTCCCCAGCGTGACCGTTTCCCGTAAGGAGAAACGGCCAAGCGCCTCCACCGAGTCGTTACACTCACAGGAGGCAACACCCGTGAAGTTGGTCGTCAGGCCATCTTCCGGGGTCCTTAAAGCTGTTCCCCGAAAGGAGGACAGAAACATAGGACCTTCGGCTCCTTCGCCCACTCCCCGAGGTGGAGCGAGTGGCTCGGAGACGGTGGTTCCTCGAAAAGAGGGCAACGCCCGCGTAAGGTTTCGAGTCGGAGGGAGGAAAAGACTCGCATGGCGAGCCCAACCTCCCCTAATAAATCCTCGAAGGTGACAGCGCCTTCAGCGCTTTGTCTGGCCAACAGCGCCCGGGGTTCTGCCTCCGGGAAGCGTACGGCCATTCCCGTGAGGGTCTTCTGTTCGACGACGGCCCCCGCGTCTCCTCCGAGCTAGGCCTGGAGGGCATATTCCTTCAATGGAATTGCCGTGGACTCCGGGCCAACTGGGAGGAGCTGCGGAGGCTCGTCTCGTCCCGTTCCCCGTTAGCTATTTTATTGCAGGAGACCATGCTAGGCGCGTGCCCCCTCCCCGCCCTCCAGGGGTATAAGGGTCTTGCGACCCCACCACCACGGGGTGGCCGGGCGTGGAGGATGCGCGGTTTACACCCGCCCTGATGTCTCCGTTATACCCTTTCACTTTAGATAACTCCTTTCAGGCAGTGGCTGTGCAGCTGCACCTGGATAGGAGGTATACTATCATTTCTGCGTACATTCCACCGTCAGCTGACTTCGACGCGGGGTACTTCCGCCTCGTCGTGGCACGGTTGCCAAGGCCCTTAAGGCCCTTTCTCTTGCTTGGAGATCTGAACGACAGACATCCTCTCTGAGGAGACTACTCAATAAATCCCAGGGGACAAGTCCTTTGCCGATCTGATCGAAGAGCTTGAGATAGGTGTCCTAAACGTGGATGAGTTTACGCATCACTGTCCGAGAACCACTTCATTTTCCTGCCTTGACCTATCTTTGTGCTCTTCGGATATACAGCTTGATTTTGATTGGGGGGTGGTCGATGACCTCCATGGTAGTGATCACTTGCCCATTCAAATATCATTTTCAGGGCAACTACCGCCTCGGTGGTGCTTGGTGTGGGCGCGGTGGTCTGCATTTCAGGAAATGACTGAATTCTCTATCTCAGTCGAGGAGTTTAGGTCGGCAGATGAGGCCATTGAGTTCTTCTCCGGCAACCTCATGGCCGCGGGCCTGACTACTATTCCTAGAACGTCTGGCCGTTTTGCACGCCGACCACTCCCATGGTTGTCGGCCGAGTCTGAGACGGCCCTCAAACAGAAGCGTTATGCCTACATGCGCCATAAGCGTGACCCGAACGATTCCACTGTCGGTGATATTTCGTCGGGCTAGGGCGAGGTTCCGGTATATTTCGAAGCACGCTGCCGCTCTTCTTGGCAGGCATACGTGTCTTCACTTAACGGGAAAGACTCTCTAGCAGAGGTATGGAAGCGAGTCAAAAGGATTTGGGGCAAGTTGTCGCAGGACCCCCCTCCCGTTCTCCAGGAGAATGGGACCGCAATCTCGGACCCCGCGTCCGTGGCGGAATCCTTCGCGACCGCTTTCTCCGCATTCTCTAGCCAGGATGCTGCTCCGCCAGCATTCAATGCACATCTTGGTGTCGCGGAAGGCCGCCGGCTGGACTTTACCTTTAGAGGCCAAGAACCCTTCAACGACAGGTTTACTGTGAGTGTGTTGACTTCCGCTCTTGCTTCGTGCGCGGACACCGCCCATGGTCCGGACGATGTCCCGTACGCCATGCTTCGACACCTGGGTGAGCGAGGCATGGCCTTTCTGTTAGATTTGTTCAACAGGATCAGGGTAGAGGGTCTCCTTCCAGATTCCTGGTGAATCGCTACTATACTCGCCTTTCGCAAACCGGGAAGAGATCACTCTACTCCTCTTGCATGTGCAAGTTGATGGAGAAATTGGTAAATGTTAGATTAGCCTTTTTCCTGTACAGCGGAGGCCATCTGTCTTCTGCACAGTGCGGCTTTCGCAAGTTCCACTCCATGTCGGATGCTCTGTTCGAACTGGAAAATGCCGTCTGCGAGGCCTTCCTTCATAGACAGCACTACGCGACGGTGTTTTTCGATCTGGACAAGCCCTATGATACTGCATGGTGATACGGTATCATGGAGACTCTCCACACGATGGGGGCGAGGGAACGCCTCCCAATGTTTATATCTGAATTTTTGTGAGATCGTCGATTCTGCGTATGGGTGGGGGGAGCCCTCTCCGGCCCAAAAGAGCAGGAAAGTGTCCTCAGTGTCACACTCATTGCCATGAGCATCAACGGCATCACCTTGGTGCTGCCGGAAGATGTTCTCGCTACGCTCTACGTGCACGACCTTTCGATCTCTTTCGGCGCGGCCCAGATGCCAACTCTGGAGCATCGACTACAACAGGCATTGAACCGCGTCTCTCGCTATGCCGAAGCGCACAGGTTTTGGTTTTCTTTGGCCAAGACTAGGTGGTGCACTTCTGCCGCTATCCATGGCTCCACCCCGACCCAGATTTGTTTCTTAATGGGGTGCGCCTGGAAGTGGTTGAATCGCACCGTTTCCTTGGTCTTGTATTTGACCGACGCGTCACCTGAGAGGCTCATATTGGCAGCCTTAGCGTCTCTTGTACCCTCGCCATGGATATTCTCCGGTCCGTGACGCTCAGCGCATAGGGCGCTGATAGGGCTACTGCCTTACTTTTTTTATTGATCCTTTGTTCGTTCGAAGCTCGACTACGGATGTGAGTTTTATGCATCCGCAGCCAAGCGTTTATTGCGGAAGGTGGACTCGATCCACCACACCGGCCTCCGCCTGGCGACCGGTGCATTCCGCACTTCCCCCATTAAAGAGCCTGTTGGTCGATGCTGGGGAGATGCCACTCGCTCTACGCCGCGTGCAGTGCATCACTTGCCTGTACGCGCGAGCCCGGTGCCTCCCTGCATCCGCAGCTGATCTCGACGGTGCCTATGCCACCGAGAGACGCCAGTCATACCCTAAGCCCTTTGGGTTTAGGGCCAGGAACCTCCTTCGAGAGCTAGGTATATCTCTCGGGCCGGTGGCGCCTCTGGTTCTTTCCAGGACACCACCCTGGAGGGTACCACATTTGGCTATTTGTCGCCACGCCTCTGCTCCAAAAGCTTGTACTGCGCCGGGAGTATTGTGCTCGAACTTTTTGGAGCACACCTCGTGTCCACGCTGGAATCGTGCCAGTGTATACAGATGGCTCAAGTCCCAAGAGGGGGTCGGCTTCTACGCCGTATCCCCTCTGTTTGAAGTCAGCTGGGCTCTGCCAGGCGCTGCGTCTGTCTTCACGGCCGAGCTGGTGGCAATACACCACTCGGTAGGGAGATTACGCGACGTGCCCGGTTTGGAGACCGGATTGTGATCTATAGCGACTCACAAAGCACCCTGAGTGCTCTGGGAGCATAGGAATCTCCGCATCCCCTGGTTCGCGATATCCGTGACGGCATGGTTTTGGCGAGCCGGGCGGATGTCGAGATTATCTTCTGCTGGGTCCCTGGACATGTAGGAAGAATTGCAGGGTTTGAGGACACCGACTACATTGCAGGAATACGGGCAGCTCTTCGGACTGCTTGGCAAAGAAGATGAGAGATGGTCGAAGGGAACTTAAAGTTGCGTGCTATTGCGCCGTGACTGTTCCCATGGACCTATCCCCAATGCCGTGACGGCTTCAGGTCGCTTTCTGTCGTCTCCGAATTTGACGCACTCGTGTGACGCATCGCTATTTGATGGAGTGCTCGCCTGCGCCCTATTGTGACTACTGCGTCGTTCCCCAGAATGTTCGGCATATTCTTGTCTAATGTCCCAGTCTGGGTGATCTTCGCGCGCGCTACCTGTCCCGGTATCGGGATGGGCGGGGTCGCTACCGCCTGTCCCTTGTACTCGGGACGAGTGCGTGCACATCAACTGGTGGACTTGTTGACTTTTGAGGGGAGGCCGATCTTCTCCCTATTATTTAAGCAGGGGTTTTTTTTTTGTTTTGTTTTGTTTTTTGCTTTTGTTTTTTTCCTCCTTATAGGTCGCATGCTCTTGCTCGCTTCCTCTTCCCTTTTTTTGGGGGGGGAGGGGGGTTGTGTTTTTTTGTCTTTTTAAATTTTATTTTAAAGTAGCCTAGTACTAGGCCAGTTTTTAATACGGCGACTAATGCCCAAGTAGGCAGTCACCAGATGAGCTCTTTAAAAAAAAATGTTCCTTTTTTTATCTTTTATTTGTTTTTTAATTTAGCCTAGTAGTTGGCTATAGTGTGACTACAGCAACTTTTCCCCCAGTAGGCAGTCATCAGATGAGCTCTTAAAAAATAAAAATAAGTAGCCAGCTTCCACCATGACCTCAAGATGGCTCATAATCTTGTCACATCTGTTTCTCACTGAGTCCCTTGGAAGATCTTTGAACTCCTTGATCTTGGCCACCTGCTTGTTCTTGATGTTGTAGTCACAGGGGTTGGTCTCTTTCTCAACCATGCTCTACAAATATTAATCTGGGAAAAGGGTAGGCCATAAATTGCACTTGTGAGTCATAGAAATATCCTGACAAACACTTCTGACTCTTTCTAGAGGTATAAACTGTGTATCATGCTTTATTGCAGGTCAAATTTTTGGCTGATATTTTAAATATTAAACATTGTACAAACATGATACATACAAAATTATGTTGAGTTATGTATGTTGATGTGCTTTCAACTGTGTCAAGCTTTATTGCAGGTGTACAAAAATGCCCCTGAAACGTCTGACAGCTACAGAGAAGATACGGACTGTTGCAGGTCTCGCAGAAGGCTTATCTGTTGGACAATTAGCCCAAGAGCTTGGTCGGGATACAAGAACATTGAAGGTGTATGTGGAAAACCCCATCACCAAACCAAGGCAAGATAAAGGTACGAGAAGAAGTGTATCCCAGCGTGACATCTGAAAAATAGTAAGAAAAGACCTTGGTAGCACAGGTGCTGCCATATTTGAAAGTGCTGGAGTTGCCTCTTTGTCCAGAAGTACCTGGTGTAGGATCCTTAAAGAGATGGCCAGAAGTGTTAAGTGCATTGCTAGACCCATCCTGAGCAAGAATCACAAAGAGAAGCATATTGATTGGGCACGGAAGTACATGAAGATCAATTTCCAAGATGTTCTCTTCATGGATGAGGCCAGAGCTACTCTGGCTGGGCCAATTTTGGGGTACCTCTTGGAGCCTCTCATCCGCATCACTTTCGGCATCAACAAGGAGGTGGTGGTGTCATGTTTTGGACGGGAATCATAGGAAATGAACTTGTCGGGCCTCTTTGAGTTCCAGAAGGTGTCAAACTCACCAGCACTCTTACACAGCTTTTCTGAAGGAGCATTTATCAGCATGGTTATATGATCTGCCACTCTCACATCGATGGCAATTGATTTTTATGCATGATAATGCTCCTTTGCATTCAGCCAAGGCTACAATTTCGTACCTCGCAACTTTGGGAATCACAGGCCAATCACTTATGACCTGGCCTCCCTGTTCTCCTGACCTAAACCCTATCAAACATTTCTGGTCGATCATGAAGAGGAAAGTGTATGAAGGAGGTACCCAGTTTTCATCGAAGGATGCCCTGTGAGAAAAGATCAAAACAATTGCTGGTACCATAACATTTTCCCAGACTAGTCAGCTAACAGCTTCTGTGGACAAAAGACTGTTTGATGTCATTTCTAAACAAGGAAGTTACATAGACAAATAAAGTAAAGCACCAACAATTTAATTGTGGTTGTTTCATATCTTTTGCTGCTATTCTTCAGTAGTGTGTTTCATTATTACAATAAAATGTTAATATAATGATAATACTTTGCTTTATTACCTTAAATTGGCATTTTTGTACTCCTGTAATAAAGCATGACACAGTTGAAAGTATATCAAAATACATAACTCAACATAACTTTGTATGTATCTTATCAATATGATTGAAATGCTAACTGCATACGTACCTACCTAGGATATTTCAGTGGACCAAGTTTCACGTTTGTACAATGCTTAATATTCAAAATATCAGCCAAAAATTTGACCTGCAATAAAGCATGATACACAGTTTATTCTTCCAACTGCATCACTCTCCATCCAGGGTTTGACCACAGTTTCCAGCAGCTTCACATAGCTGTCTGAATTGTCAAAGACCTTGGTCAAAGATGTGAGGCACCATGATGTCATCCTGACTGGAGACTCACCCAAAGATCATTGCAGTTAGGGAAACTTGGTCTTTGTGATACATGGAATGTTGCATTGATTGTAGGCAAGCCACGTTGTTGTGCAACTGGTCCTGGTCATTCTTTTCATCTGAGAAGAACCAAATTGTCCCCGGCTCAACAAGATGCTTCAGCTTGTTCAGGAGCTTCTTTGCCTTCCTCAAGCAGTTCTCTTGTACAAGTGGTAGTTAAGGTCCTCATTCAGGGCCAGCTCCATGGTGGTGACTCCAACACCTATCTTTTTCACCAAAGCTTGGATTCCTTTACTCAGGTCTTCCATCACCTTGTTCTGCAGTTGTCAGTCGAATTCTGGCATGCAGATATAGTCAGAACACCTGTTTTTTTTTCTGCTGGCCACAGCTTCATATTTTAGAACACCTGTTTTCTTTCTGCTTGCCACAGCTTCATATTCTTGATTGCAGCTGCCCATGTCATGTCTTACAGCCTTTACAAGTTGACTGAGCATTGAACAGTAGTCATTAAGGTCAGCATTTTGATAGCTGGATCTAATCATCATTATGCAGGTAACTTTTCCAATATTCAGATGGCTTCCATTCCTCCATGTCACCTAACTTTTTCTCAACTAAAACTTTACTCTGTATGCTCTCCATTGCCATTGACAGTTCACCGATACACACTACTCCTGAAAAAGGGAAGTATTAAAAATTGTCAAATTTAGCCTGAACACCCTCTATATATACTTTTTATCTCCCTGAGTTGGTATCAAGGCTAACCTGTGTCCTGGAGCAAGCCACCATTGCAGTATTCTATTATTAAGTACCTGGAATTATCAGTGTGGTGGTTGCAGCTAGAGCAAGTTGCATTTTTGACTTTTGTTAGCTGCTTATAAAATTAAAGGGATAGGTGATGCCCAGAAGCTCAGCCATATATATATAAAAGATGTTTGTTTGGTTATTTGGTGTTATTTATTTTATATGTTCTGCTATGCTGCCATAGATACATTGTGTTACCACATAATCGCTGCTTGTCAATCATTAAAACATACTCAAGACAAGTTTTAAATTGTGTATTCTCCTAAGAATAAAAAGTGAGATTTTTTTTAATTGGTTGATTGGTTCTTTTGGAGTGACTATTTACCAAATTTATAAACCACAAAGCTTCTGAAGGAAACTTTCTCTCTTACAGGTTGGAATAGAAGATATGGATAATGCTAGTCAAGGCAGTTCAAATAAAAGAGATTTGTTATCCCAGAACTATAGCTTGGAAAATCATGATGCATTTGGTTTAGAAAATAGAACTGTAAGTTTGCAGTGTGTATAAATCACTTTTTTTCTTTTTTTGTTAGGCCCTCTGTTCCTATTGGAAAACTCAGAAACTATTATTGTTTTGAAAGTGAAAGGAAATAATTTATGGGAAAAAAAGAAATAATGTAGATAAGAGACATTTCCTTTCACTATCATGGAGTGGAGTGAAATATCACCCTCATATTTTCTTTTTTCCTACATGAATCAGCTTCAATATGAACCAAGTATTTCCAGCATTCTTCCATGGAGGAGGGTCAGATAGCCTTAGGCCAGAGTTAAGAGATGCCAGTCAAAGTAAAAAAGTTGAATAAGAGCAGAGATGGGAAACTGAAATCATATGAGTTTATGTTTCGATTTCAGTTCATTATTTTCACAAAAATCAATTTTCATTTCAGTTTGCACTAAAATTTCAATTTAAGTTTTTATATATTGATTTTGAATAAGTTTTAGTTTCAATTTTTCAGTCAATTCTATTGTAAACAGGAAATGTGCAAAAAAAGAAAAAAGGAGGAAAATATATAATTGAAAATCACATGACACGTGATATATAATAGATGTACTTTAAATGCCCAAAGAAATGAAAACTGGTAACACAACCCGGAAAAATGCTAAGAAAATTATTATTATATGTACCATTAAAGTTTAAGAGAGAAAATGGGAGATATAGTAACATAAAAATCCGGGCAAACTATTTTAACCGTTATAAGAAAATGAATAAAGGAGTTGGATTTGAACCTGTGTCAATAAGCGCTCTTTGCTAAAATAACCATGATGCTCATCGCCATAGCTACCATCCTCAACCCCAAAAAAGGTTGATTCAAGAAGCCTTTTGAATAATGAACTGTAGGTTTTAATCCAGTGAAAGACAAGACAAGTATTTTTCTAGTAGGAGGGGGCACAGGCTTTTTTGTTTGTAATAATTGAAAATCACATGACTTGTGATATATAATAGATGTATTTTAAAGGTCCAAAGAAATGAAAACTGGTAACACAACCCGGAAAAATGCTACAGAAATGATTATTATATGTACCATTAAAGAATAAGAGAGAAAATGGGAGATATAGTAACAGAAAGATAGGGGCAAACTATTTTAACTGTTATCAGAAAATGAATAAAGGAGTTGGATTTGAACCTGTGTCATTAAGTGCTCTTTGGGCTTAATGTACACATAATAATTTCCTTAGCGTTTTCTGGGTTGTGTTACCTGTTTTCATTGGTTTGGGCCTTTAAAATACACACATATATATATATATATATATATATATATATGATGCAATATTATATTCTCATTAAAAATCTATTGTGGTGCCCAAACTTAAATCCTTTTTCAGGCAATAAATCCCCGTAAGGGGTGCATCGATTTGCCATCCTGGCTGTCGTGCTGACAGGACTCAGCGCCCTGTCCGGCCCCAGCTTCGCCTCTTCTCCTTCTTTCAGACAGCCTGTATTTCTCCCCTACTTCCTCACTTTCCCTACAACCTCTCCCACAACTTTCGCTGGTCAGCCTCTATTTTCACAGGGTAGATGCTGACCTTCTTCACAGCCAACTATCCCAGATTGCGGCTGAAGGGGAAAGGGACAATGTTGCCTAACCCCTGAGCTCTGGTTTGGGATGGTGGGTTTTTAACAACATGTTTCATCCCCACCCATACCTTCCTCACATCCCTTTTCCTTTTCTCTTCACACTCTATCAATTTTACGCCGTGTCCAAGGTGGAGCCGCCATGCTGAGAGACTGCCAGGCCACCAGGTGGGAGGGGTGGTCTTAAATTGCGGCATCTCGCTCTGCCAGGCCTGTATGCACCCCTTGAAGGGCGGGTTACTGTGAGGGGTGATGAGCATTTGCTTCCCGTAAGAAAAAGAGGTTCACCATGACCAATGATGTTAAAATAAAAAATATCCCTTAAATTTTCCCTTTCCCATCGTCGGAGCCACCCTCGGGCAGCTCCACAGAAAAAATGGAGGTCCCCCCCTTTGTGCTCTGGCAGGGGACCCTCCATATTTCTCTAACCAGAGAGGAGGCTTACTCCTCTCCTTCGCCTACGGGTGCAGGGGACTCCCCCTCACCCCCTTCTCTGGAGGTGCTTTCGGGCACCTCCCTTTTCCCAGCGGCAGTCCCCTCTTTTCTTTCCAAGGGGACTGCCAAGAAAGAGAGCAGGCAGCCCATAGCCGACCGATCCCCATTGAAGCGGCTCGGTAGGGCAAACCCCCTTAGGGGAAAGAGGGAAGCCAGGCCCCTTCAGTCACTTCTCTCAAAAGACCTGCTGGCAAGAATATTGAACCTTGCCGGGGTCAAGGCCTGTGCCTCTCTAGACTTGACTTGTGGCAGCACTGCCAATGGGACCTGTGATGTCCTGGGGGGAGGATGGCCAACTGGAGGCCACCCCTGACATAGACATGGTCCTTGAGGCAACCCAGCTTCAGACGGTAGAGCCTTCCATGGGAGCAAATCTGGGCTCTGCGCCAAGCACCAAACTCGAGTCTGCCCCTATGCAAGGTCCTCCTCAAATGGCTAGGGTTTCCGAGGAGGCAGTACAAGGAGAGAAGAGATCTCCTAGAACCGGTGCCCATGCGACTGCCAGGACCTTCTCCATCTCGGAGAAGGCTTTGCTGAGGCCGGTCCATCTGGCCTGGGGTCTCTTGCCGGCAGAGGGGAGAAGCTGGTTCATTCCCCGCCCTCCTCTCCTAAAAACAAAAAAACAACAACCAGAAAATAGACTAAAAAGATTCGGGGCTCCTCTCCATATGCGGGGGCTGTGGGGATGGATGGGTCTGCTACCACTTCAGGAAGTGACCAAGCCAAGATCAGCACATCTGGCCCCTCTGCACCCCCCACCCTGGGTGCAGAGCCCCTGACTAAGACAAAAAGTTTGCAGGGCGGAGCCTCAATAACATCAGGGCCCCTCATTCAGAGGTTACCTGGAGTTTTTGAGTCCATTGGCTTCAAATGCTTCTTAGTTATTTGCTCCACTGATGGCAGCATGTTGGCCAAGGGCAACATGATCCATCAGAGGATAGTTTTAGCTAGTGTAATTGGTAGGGAGCCGAAGGTGACGTGTTTCTCGGACGGGAGCCTCCTGGCGAATGCGGCGGATCCCTCCGAGGCAGCTAAGATAAGTTCTCTTCGGACACTTGATAGAACCCCGGTGAGTGTAACATTGCACTCTACCATGAACTTTGTGAAAGGAGTAGTTTACGCGAGAGAACTCATTGACTACTCCATAGAGGACATCACCTTAGAGCTGGCCGAACATGGGGCGCTTAAGGTCGAGCATGTGATGAGAAAACAGGGAGGTGCCTCAAGACCCACCCCTACACTCTTCATCACGTTTGACTGTGACAAGCTTCCCGAATCGGTGCATGCCGGTTGGTACCGCTACCGCGTGAAGGCATTCGTGCCACTGTCACGGAGGTGCTATTACTGTCACCACTTCGGCCATACGAATCGCTCATGTAGATGTGCAAAGTCGGGGTCACCCGAATTATGTGTAAATTACTCCAAGGCTGCACACGATAAGTCCAAATCATGTGTGGTCAAGTGTGTCAATTGTGGAGAGCCGCACCCCGCCTCTTCGAAGCAATGTGGTGCATATCTCCTTGAGAAAGAAATCCTGGCCGTTCAGGCCCAGGATCGACTCTCATTCCGCAAGGATAAGGACTTGGTGCTGGCGTGCCTGGCTCTGCCTGGGACGTCTTACACCTCAATGGTTAGAAAAGACCCTCTGCTCCTGGCCCATCCAGGCCAACGAGTACGGTTGTTTCAGCGCCCATTCGGAGCCCTTCTGTGAGTTCTACTCAACCCGGGTGCTCCCCTGGTAAAGCTGGTGGCACAAAGGGTTCACATCCAGCCCCAGCTAAAACCAGGGCTCCCCCAGAGTGACCGTTTCCCGTAAGGCGAAACGGCCACGCGTCTCCACCGAGTCGTTAGACTCACAGGAGGCAACACCACTGAAGTTGGTCGCCAGGCCATCTTCCGTGGTTCCTAAAGCTGTCCCTCGAAAGGAGGACAGTAACAAAGGAGCTTCGGCTTCTTCGCCCACGCCTAGTGGTGTGCTAAGTGGCTCGCAGACGGTGGATCCTCGAAAAGAGGGCCCCCCCCCCCGCCTCCGAAGTCGCAACGCCCGCGTAAGGTTTCGAGGCCGAGGGAGGAAAAGACTCGCATGGCGAGCCCCACCTCCCCCCAATAAGTCCTCGAAGGCGACAGCGCCTTCAGCGCATTGTCCGGCCAACAGCGCCCGGAGTTCTGCCTCCGGGAAGCGTACCGCTATTACCGTGAGGGTCTTATGTTCGAAGAGGGCTCCCGCGTCTCCGAGCTAGGCCTGGAGGGCATATTCCTTCAATGGAATTTCCCTGAACTCCGGGCCAACTGGGATGAGCTGCAGAGGCTCGTCTCGTCCCGTTCCCCTTTAGCTATCTTTTTGCGGGATACCATGCTAGGCGTGTTGCCCCCTGCCCGCCCTCCCCTGGGTATAAGGGTTTTGCGACCCCACCACCACGAGATGGGGGCCGGGCTGGGGGATGCGTGGTTTACGCCTGGCATGATGTCTGCATTCTTATTTTCACTTTAGATACCTCCATTCAGGCAGTGGTTGTGAAGCTGCACCTTGATAGGAGGTATACTGTTATTTCTGCTTACATTCTACCGTCAGCTGACTTGGACGCGGGGGACTTCCGCCGCGTCGTGGCAAGGTTGCCAAGGCCCTTAAGGCCCTTTCTCTTGATTGGAGATCTGAACGACAGACATCCTCTATGAGGAGACTACTCAATAAATCCCAGGGGACAAGTCCTTGCCGATCTGATCGAAGAGCTTGAGATAGGTTTCCTAAACGTGGACGAGTTTATGCATCACTGGCCGAGAACCGCTTCATTTTATTGACTTGATCTATCTCTGTGCTCTCTGTGTGCACAGCCTGATTTTTAATTGTGGGGTGGTTGATGACCTCTATGGTAGTGATCATTTTCCCATTCAAATATCATTTTCAGGGCAGCTGCCACCTGACAACCCACCTCGGTTGTGCTTGGCGCGGGCGTGGTGGCCTACATTTCAGGAAATGACTGAATTCTCTATCTCAGTCGAGGAGTTTAGGTCGGTAGATGAGGCCGTTGAGTTCTTCTCCGGCAACCTCATCGCCGCGGGCCTGACTACTATTACCAGAACGTCTGGCCGTTTTGCACGCCGACCACTCCCGTGGTGGTCGGTCGAGTGTGAGAGGGCCCTCAAACAGAAGCGTTATGCCTACATGCGCTATAAGTACCGCCCGAACGATTTCACTGTCGGTGAATTTCGTCGGGCTAGGGCTAGGTTCCAGTATATTTCGAAGCATGCCCGCGGTTCTTCTTGGCGGGCATACGTGTCTTCACTTAACAGGAACACCCCTCTAGCAGAGGTGTGGAAGCGAGTCAAAAGGATTCGGGGCAAGTTGTCGCAGGACCCCCCCCCCCCGTTCTCCAGGAGAATGGGACCGCAATCTCGCGACTGATTTCTCCGCATTCTCTAGCCGGGATGCTGCTCCGCCAGCATTCAATGCACGTCGTGATGTCGCGGAAGGCCCCCGGCTGGACTTCCTCCAGAGGCGGAAAACCCTTCAACTACAGGTTTACTGTGAGTGAGTTGCGTTCCGCTCTTGCTTCGTGCGTGGACATCGTCTATGGGTCGGGCGATATCCCGTATGCCATGCTTCGACACCTGGATGAGCGAAGCATGGCCTTTGTGTTAGATTTGTTCAACAGGAACTGGGTGGAGGGTCTCCTCCCGGAATCCTGGCGAATCGCTACTATGCTTGCCTTTCGCAAACCGGGGAGAGATCAATATACTCCTGCCGGTTTCCGCCCAATCTCTCTAACCTCTTACATGTGCAAGTTGATGGAGAAATTGCTAAATGTTAGATTAGCCTTTTTTGGGGACAGCAGAGGCCATCTGTCTTCTACACAGTGCGGCTTCCGCAAGTTTCACTCGACGTCGGATGCTCTGCTTCAACTGGAAAATGCCGTCTGCGAGGCTTTTCTTCGTAGACAGCACTACGCCACGGTGTTTTTCGATCTGGAGAAGGCCTATGATACCGCATGACTATAGGGTATCATGGAGACTCTCCACACGATGGGGGCGAGGGGACGCCTCCCAATGCTTATATCTTAATTTTTGCCAGATCGTCGATTCTGCGTAGGGGTGGGGGGGGAGCCCTCTCCGGCCCAATGAAGGAGTAATAGGGTGTCCTGCAGGGCAGGGTCCTCAGTGTCACACTCTTTGCCCTGAGCAGAGCTCTATGCCGTGTTCAGTACATCATTCGCCTGTACGCGCGAGCCCACTCCCCCTCCCTCAGTCGCTATCAGCTCTCACTGCATCCGCAGCTGATTTTGATGGTGCCTATGCCGCCGAAAGACGCCAGTCATACCCTAAGTCCTTTGGGTTTAGGGCCAGGAAACTCCTTCTAGACCTAGGTATAGCTTTCGGGCCGGTGGCGCCTCTGGTTCTGCCCAGGACGCTACCATGGAGGGGACCATATTTGGCTATTTGTCACCACGTCTCTGCTCCCAAAGCTTGTACAGTGCCGGGAGTATTACTTCCGACCTTTTTGTAGCACACCTCGTGTCACACTGGAACCGTGCCAGTGTATCGGATGGCTTCAAGTCCCAAGAGGGGGTCTGCTTCCACGCCATATCCCCTCTGTTTGAAGTCAGCTGATCTCTGCCAGGCGCTGCGTCTGTCTTCACGGCCGAGCTGGTGGCCAGATTGTGATCTATAGAGACTCACAAAGCGCCCTGAGTGCTCTCGGGGCATTGGAATCTCCGCATATCCTGGTTCGCGATATCCGTGACGCCACGGTTTTGGTGAGTCGGGCGGATGTCGAGATTATCATGTGCTGGGTTACTGGACAGGTAGGAATTGCGGGGAATGAGATCGCCAAAGAGCACGTGGACTCTCGACCGGACCAGCGTTTCGCTCTTCCTCACACCGACTACATAGCAGGAATATGAGCAGCTCTTTGGTTTGTTTGGCAAAGAAGATGGGAGACGGTCGATGGGAACTTAAAGTTGCGTGCCATTGCGCGGCAACTGTTCCCATTGACCTACCCCCAAATGCCGCGAAGGCTTCAGGTTGCTTTCTGTCATCTCCGAATTGGGCACTCTCGCGGGACGCACCGCCATTTGATGGAGCGCTCGCCAGCGCCCTACTGTGCAGACTGCGTTGTCCCCCAGACTGATCGGCACATTCGTGTTGAATGTCCCAGTCTGGGCGATCTTCCGGTACCAGGATGGGCTGGGGCGCTACCGCCTGTCTCTTGTACTCGGGACTAGTGCATGCACATTGACTGGTGGGCTTGTAGACTTTTTTGGGGCAGGCCGGCCTTCTCATTTTTATTTAACTAGTTTTTTGTTGTTGTTTTTTTTTATATAGGTCTCACGTTTCTGCGCCGGGTGAACCTCCCCCCTCCCCAGCGCAAGAGGTTGCTCCCTGCTCATTGCCTTTTCTTTTATTTTTTTTATTTTTAGTGTTGGGTTTGTTTGTTTTTTGTGTTTTGAATCTCATTTTAAAGTAGCCTAGTACTAGGCAGTTTTTAATACAGCGACTAATGTCCAAGTAGGCAGTCGCCAGGTGAGCTCTTAAAAAAAAAAAATCAGGCAATAAATTATTTCTTGCTTCTCTCAAATTAAATTTTAATGATGAAAATATTCTTTCCACACAGACCTTTGTCATTGGGATACCATGAACAATTAATGTTAATTTATAGATATTTACCTGTTCTCATCTATGCACATTCCCCTTCTTTATTATGTCAGTTTCAATTAGAGCTCTACCTTTTGGGGGAAATATGTTAAGAGATATTGAACACTGAAATTTACCTTATTGGTACTTGTTTTCTTTACTTGCTCTGTAGATTTTACTAAGTTTTCTAATGCATTGCTTCCCATTGAGCAATTTTCATTAATTTCTGCCTTTGGTTATGTAGGGACATCTTGCTTGGCCTTGTTGTCAAATTACTTTACTTTATTATACAATTGTATCAGATGAGCAACAGCATCTGCCTGTTGTCCATCAGTAAATAAGACATTGAGTCTAGGCTCTTAATATAGGCTTGCTAGAAAAGGGCTATTTTCAAGAAGAACTTTTTCCCCCATTTTTCGCAGCATTCAATATATGCATTTACAAAGGAGTCTCCCTTTTCCTTTTCACTCTTACAAGTGTACCAAACTTTGTAAAAAATCTCCAGGTATGAAATCTTGTGTTTGTAGTAGCAAAGTACCTAGCCTTTTTAGGGGATTTTACTGAGGATTTTATTTCTTTCAACTTCATCCATACATGAGAAAGCTTTTGATCTTTGCCTATGACATCAATGAATTCATCAACAAATGTAATCTATCATGTCGTAGGTCGAACACCATCGCATAGGAATATCCACAATTGGCATATGAAGATTTTTAATAATGGCATTATTGCAGGAGTATGCAATTTCTTGACAAGGTTTTAAGCCTGGAAAATTATTTTCAAGCACACACCACTCTTTAAACCATCTTAAATTTCAAGTTGCATAGTATGCTTAGCACACTTAATATAAAAAACACTCTTAAGTTCGATCTGATCATCTAATTCACAGAATTTTTCACTACACCTATCTTCACTTGTAAAAAGCTCCTCTGCAGCTCTAACCATATTTTGGGCATTATCTGTAGTAAGCGAGTAAACTTGATTTATATTTAAATTAAATTTATATAACACATCTATGATTTTCTCTCTTATGTTAACTGCAGTGTGGGAACACGAAAATTCTTTGACTGATAGATTCCTAATCTTAAGAGAATCTCCTTTAATGAATTGTGCATTGATTCCAAGAACCAATCTATCTAGATATGAAGCAATGTCAATTTTAATGAAAAATATCCATTTTGAAGCTCTTTACTAAGGAGATTTACAATTTTGCGACCTTTTCATTAACTAAGTTTACCATATATTTCCTGTTCATTGTAATATTGAATGACTTTTTAATTGGGTGAGCACTTTTGCAAGTTTACTATCTTCAACACTAGAGTATGGCCTACTATTTATTGTAACAAGTTCTACCATTCCATCATTAACTGTTTGAGCATTTATTATTATGCTTATTGTAGGACAACAAAAATCTTGCAAAGTTTTTGTTTGTTTTCCTGGATGAACACCATCTTCTTTGCACATTTCCTTACTGAAATCATTTCTAACAGAGCTTTCAGATTGGGATCCATCATTTTTTCTTTAATGAAATAAATTCATCCGGATGATGCTTCTCAATGTGTCTTGATGAGTTTGTTGCTGAAGGATGCTTTACAACTGCATTTGAGCAACCCTCAATTTTGCAGGTTCCTATAGCATTCTTAGAAAAGCCCATAATTGTAAAACAGGAATATACTGAGTTAGATTTTTGACAACCCATTTTGAAGGGATTAAAAACATATGTGATATGAAAACTTTAGAATAGTAAAAAGACAACTTGATGACTTGTAAATATTGGAAAGCTCACTTGTTACACCCACAATTATACAGTAAATTTGAGGACATTCTCTCGAAACTAGATTTTATAGGTTTATAAATGGTTTTGAGAAAGTTCTGTGAAAGAAGATAAGGTATCCTTGAAAACAAAACAATAAACTCTTAATGATCCTTTATCCCATTTCTAAATCCACAATGAATGATATATCTGTCCTTCTGAATTCATTTGTTTTGAGCCCCTAATGTATATTTAATAGGAAGAAAAAGAAAATAAGATATCCTTGAAAATAGAACAATAAACTTAATGATCCTTTAGCTTCAAATCTTTCCGGTCTTTGTTTCTAAATCCACACTGACTGATATATTTATCCTTTTCTGAATTCAGTTGTGTTGAGCCCCTAATATATATTTAATAGAAAGAAGTGAAACAAGATAAGATATCCTAAAAAAAAAGCAATAAACGCTTATTGCTCCCTTAGCTTCCAACCCTTTTGGGTCCCCATTTATAAATCCAGTGTCCATTTCTGAATTTAAATCTTTTTTAGTCCCTAATATATATTTAATACCTGTCAAGGTGGAAAGGGAGAAATATTAGCCAGGTGTAAAGTTTATTGTTCATGTTAATTTTATAGTTTCATTTTTGCCATTCTCCTTATAGTCGTTTACTTCAAATTTATCAACAAATATCTTAAATTAAATTGGAATATTTTATCGGTTTCAATTTCAGTCTTCCTTCTTTTATTGATTTCAGTTTTTGTTAGTATTTTCAATCTCTCTTTTTTTTTGTTTTGATTTCTAAAAAAATTATTGGTTTTTGATCTGATTTCCCACCCCTAAATAAAAATGATTAAAAATTGTCTCAGAAGGGAATAAATATGAATAAAAATATATAACAAGATTAAATAATAGCATAGAAGAAAGTTTTATAACCATCATTATATTCCTTGGTAACCAATTACCACTAATCTCATTCTCAGAGATATATATAGATAGATATTTGATTTGTGAAGTTCTTGGTGCACATTTCTTATTGAAATTCATTAGATATTTATTGGGTTTTGCTGTCACCTTTGCTGCAGTAGTTTTGTGTTGTTTGGTAACAATCCTTGGTGTTCAATGACCCCTATCAGCTAACTTCAGTTTTCATTTACTGTTGTTCTTTGCAGATGAGGTCTTACCATGTTTTTGTTATGCTGTCATAACTTTCAAAACCTTTGCTCATGACACATTAAACCGTTCAAATGTTTCAGTTACAGATGCTCCCGCTAATAGCACTCCAACGCTTAGCTCTCATTGTAAGTCTAATAGGTTGTATGTTATTCTGTCCACAGGTCAGGACTATCATGGACAGCAACATGGTGTACACAAATACAAAATACAAGGATTAAAAGGTTGAAGTTAAAATGACTGAACATTGCATCATTCATATGTAGGCAGTGTTGCCAACACTTAAAAATGTATGGAATATAACATGTTAACATTATCTTTTCCAACCCCTGTACTTCCGTTCCTATTGTCTTTCTTGTTGTCACATTTTCGCTGTGTCCATCCTCATCATCTTTCACTCCACCAGCTACCCCACAGGAGGGGGGGGGGGGAGCCTGTTATACTTGGTACCTGGAAGAGCTGCTCATCCTTCCAGCCTGAGTGCAAATTAGGAAAGCCCTGTCACTGGGTTGACTTGAACTCTATGATTAGGGCCTGGGAAAGTTGTTGGTACGCTCGCTCCTTGCTTCCTCGCAGCACTACTTTATTTATTATTATGGCTATTCCCGCAACCTTTTGTCCACTCACAGTTCATAGCAGGAGGAACTGTTCCACCTGAATAGAATTCTGTCCACTAGACATGTCCCTTGGAGGACTGCATGCCATCCTTGGATCACATAGTGCTAGGTTATGATAATAATAGATGATCACCAATCCTACTTGTTAGTACTTATCTCTACTTCTCTTTATCACATACTTGCCTACCCCTTTCCGAACTTGCTCTTCTATTCACAGATGTTCTGGCTGCTCTGCATACTTTCATCTTCCTATGGGTTCTCAGTCAAGGGATGAAAGCCTGCCTGCTAAGGTAAGTATTAGGCATGGGGTGTGCTGGGCCATCGTCTGTGCTCACCTTCTTCTATTACAGATATAAGGGGCTATGTCAGCACCATCATTTATAGTTAAAGCTCTGGGACAATATTTGGTCTGAATGGTGGGCTGTGTTGTCAAGGCCCATCTTAGCTTGTGCCCTTAATCTTGTGTGTAAATGATCACATTTTGGAATTTTCTGAACCCATGGTGACGTTTCTTTTAACCTCCTAAGGCATTAGGAGGTCATAGTATCTACTTTCCATGCATTTTGTTCCTTTTTTCAAGTATCATGGCTACAACAGCAGAACAGTGGAGGCGCATGGAGATCCAGCTCCAAGCATGAAATTGGGGTTGACAGGAGGTGCCTGGAGATCCAGCTCCAAGCATGAAATAGGGGTGACAGGAAGCGCATGGAGATCCAGCTCCAAGCATGAAATAGGAGTGACAGGGGGTGCATGGAGATCCAGCTCCAAGTATGAAATAGGGGTGACAGGAGGCGCATGGAGATCCAACTCCAAGCATGAAATAGGGGTGACAGGAGGTACATGGAGATCCAGCTCCAAGCATAAAATAGGGGTAACAGGAAGCACATGGAGGTCCAGCTCCAAGCGTGAAATAGGGGTGACAGGAGGGGCATGGAGATCCAGATCCAAGTATGAAATAGGAGTGACAGGAGGTGCATGGAGATCCAGCTCCAAGTATGAAATAGGGGTGACAGGAGGCGCATGGAGATCCAGCTCCAAGCATAAAATAGGGGTAACAGGAAGCGCATGGAGGTCCAGCTCCAAGCGTGAAATAGGGGTGACAGGAGGCACATAGAGATCCAGCTCCAAGCATGAAATAGGGGTGACAGGAGGCGCATGGAGATCGAGCTCCAAGCATGAAATAGGGGTGACAGGAGGCGCATGGAGATCGAGCTCTAAGCATGAAATAGGGGTGACAGGAGGTGCCTGGAGATCCAGTTCCAAGCATGAAATAGGGGTGACAGGAAGTGCATGGAGATCCAGCTCCAAGCATGAAATAGGGTTGACAGGAGGCGCATGGAGATCCAGCTTCAAGCATGAAATAGGGGTGACAGGAGGCGCAGGGAGATCCAGCTCCTAGTTTGAAATAGGGGTGACAGGAGGCGCATGGAGATCCAGCTCCAAGCATGAAAGAGGGGTGACAGGAGATGCCTGGAGATTCAGCTCCAAGCATGAAATGTGACAGGAGGCGCATGAAGATCCAGCTCCAGTATGAAATTGGGGGTGACAGGAGGCGCATGGAGATCCAGCTCCAAGCATGAAATAGGGGTGACAGGAGGTGCCTGGAGATCCAGCTCCAAGCATGAAATAGGGGTGACAGGAAGCGCATGGAGATCCAGCTCCAAGCATGAAATAGGGTTAACAGGAGGCGCATGGAGATCCAGCTCCAAGCATGAAATAGGGGTGACAGGAGGCGCATGGAGATCCAGCTCCTAGTATGAAATAGGGGTGACAGGAGGCGCATGGAGATCCAGCTCCTAGTATGAAATAGGGGTGACAGGAGGCGCATGGAGATCCAGCTCCAAGCATGAAATAGGGGTGACAGGAGGCGCATGGAAATCTAGCTCCTAGTATGAAATAGGGGTGACAGGAGGCGCATGGAGATCCAGCTCCAAGCATGAAATAGGGGTGACAGGAAGTGCCTGGAGATCCAGCTCCAAGCATGAAATAGGGGTGACAGGAAGCGCATGGAGATCCAGCTCCAAGCATGAAATAGGGTTGACAGGAGGCGCATGGAGATCCAGCTTCAACCATGAAATAGGGGTGACAGGAGGCGCATGGAGATTCAGCTCCAAGCATGAAATAGGGGTGACAGGAGGTACATGGAGATCCAGCTCCAAGCATAAAATAGGAGTAACAGGAAGCTCATGGAGGTCCAGCTCCAAGCGTGAAATAGGGGTGACAGGAGGGGCATGGAGATCCAGCTCCAAGTATGAAATAGTGGTGACAGGAGGCGCATGGAGATCCAGCTCCAAGCATGAAATAGGGGTGACAGGAGGTGCCTGGTGATCCAGCTCCAAGCATGAAATAGGGTTGACAGGAGGCGCATGGAGATCCAGCTCCAACTATGAAATAGGGGTGACAGGAGGCGCATGGAGATCCAGCTCAGGCATGAAATAGGGGTGACAGGAGGTACATGGAGATCCAGCTCCAACTATGAAATAGGGGTGACAGGAGGCGCATGGAGATCCAGCTCCAGGCGTAAAATAGGGGTGACAGGAGGTACATGTAGATCCAGCTCCAAGCATAAAATAGGGATAAGAGGAAGCGCATGGAGGTCCAGCTCCAAGCGTGAAATAGGGGTGACAGGAGGCGCATGGAGATTTAGCTCCAAGTATGAAATAGGGGTGACAGGAGGCGCATGGAGATCCAGCTCCAAGCATGAAATAGGGGTGACAGGAGGTACATGGAGATCCAGCTCCAAGCATAAAATAGGAGTAACAGGAAGCTCATGGAGGTCCAGCTCCAAGCATGAAATAGGGTTGACAGGAGGCGCATGGAGATCCAGCTCCAAGCATGAAATAGGGGTGACAGGAGGCGCATGGAGATCCAGCTCCAACCATGAAATAGGGGTGACAGGAGGCGCATGGAGATCGAGCTCTAAGCATGAAATAGGGGTGACAGGAGGTACATGGAGATCCAGCTCCAAGCATAAAATAGGGGTAACAGGAAGCGCATGGAGGTCCAGCTCCAAGGGTGAAATAGCGGTGACGGAAGGGGCATGGAGTTCCAGCTTCAAGCATGAAATAGGGGTGACAGGAGGCGCAGGGAGATCCAGCTCCTAGTTAGAAATAGGGGTGACAGGAGGCGCATGGAGATCCAGCTCCAAGCATGAAAGAGTGGTGACAGGAGATGCCTGGAGATTCAGCTCCAAGCATGAAATGTGACAGGAGGCGCATGGAGATCCAGCTCCAGTATGAAATTGGGGGTGACAGGAGGCGCATGGAGATCCAGCTCCAAGCATGAAAGAGGGGTGACAGGAGATGCCTGGAGATTCAGCTCCAAGCATCAAATAGGGGTGACAGGAGGTGCCTGGAGATCCAGCTATAACCATGAAATAGGAGTGACAGGAGGTGCATGGCGATCCAGCTCCAAGCATGAAATAGGGGTGACAGGAGGTGCCTGGAGATCCAGCTCCAAGCATGAAATAGGGGTGACAGGAAGCGCATGGAGATCCAGCTCCAAGCATGAAATAGGGTTAACAGGAGGCGCATGGAGATCCAGCTCCAAGCATGAAATAGGGGTGACAGGAGGCGCATGGAGATCCAGCTCCTAGTATGAAATAGGGGTGACAGGAGGCGCATGGAGATCCAGCTCCTAGTATGAAATAGGGGTGACAGGAGGCGCATGGAGATCCAGCTCCAAGCATGAAATAGGGGTGACAGGAGGCGCATGGAAATCTAGCTCCTAGTATGAAATAGGGGTGACAGGAGGCGCATGGAGATCCAGCTCCAAGCATGAAATAGGGGTGACAGGAGGTGCCTGGAGATCCAGCTCCAAGCATGAAATAGGGGTGACAGGAAGCGCATGGAGATCCAGCTCCAAGCATGAAATAGGGGTGACAGGAGGCGCATGGAGATCCAGCTTCAACCATGAAATAGGGGTGACAGGAGGCGCATGGAGATTTAGCTCCAAGCATGAAATAGGGGTGACAGGAGGTGCATGGAGATCCAGCTCCAAGCATAAAATAGGAGTAACAGGAAGCTCATGGAGGTCCAGCTCCAAGAGTGAAATAGGGGTGACAGGAGGGGCATGGAGATCCAGCTCCAAGTATGAAATAGTGGTGACAGGAGGCGCATGGAGATCCAGCTCCAAGCATGAAATAGGGGTGACAGGAGGTGCCTGGTGATCCAGCTCCAAGCATGAAATAGGGTTGACAGGAGGCGCATGGAGATCCAGCTCCAACTATGAAATAGGGGTGACAGGAGGCGCATGGAGATCCAGCTCAGGCATGAAATAGGGGTGACAGGAGGTACATGGAGATCCAGCTCCAACTATGAAATAGGGGTGACAGGAGGCGCATGGAGATCCAGCTCCAGGCGTAAAATAGGGGTGACAGGAGGTACATGTAGATCCAGCTCCAAGCATAAAATAGGGGTAAGAGGAAGCGCATGGAGGTCCAGCTCCAAGCGTGAAATAGGGGTGACAGGAGGCGCATGGAGATTTAGCTCCAAGTATGAAATAGGGGTGACAGGAGGCGCATGGAGATCCAACTCCAAGCATGAAATAGGGTTGACAGGAGGCGCATGGAGATCCAGCTCCAAGCATGAAATAGGGGTGACAGGAGGCGCATGGAGATCCAGCTCCAACCATGAAATAGGGGTGACAGGAGGCGCATGGAGATCGAGCTCTAAGCATGAAATAGGGGTGACAGGAGGTACATGGAGATCCAGCTCCAAGCATAAAATAGGGGTAACAGGAAGCGCATGGAGGTCCAGCTCCAAGGGTGAAATAGCGGTGACGGAAGGGGCATGGAGTTCCAGCTTCAAGCATGAAATAGGGGTGACAGGAGGCGCAGGGAGATCCAGCTCCTAGTTTGAAATAGGGGTGACAGGAGGCGCATGGAGATCCAGCTCCAAGCATGAAAGAGTGGTGACAGGAGATGCCTGGAGATTCAGCTCCAAGCATGAAATGTGACAGGAGGCGCATGGAGATCCAGCTCCAGTATGATATTGGGGGTGACAGGAGGCGCATGGAGATCCAGCTCCAAGCATGAAATAGGGGTGACAGGAAGCGCATGGAGATCCAGCTCCAAGCATGAAATAGGGTTAACAGGAAGCGCATGGAGATCCAGCTCCAAGCATGAAATAGGGGTGACAGGAGGCGCATGGAGATCCAGCTCCTAGTATGAAATAGGGGTGACAGGAGGCGCATGGAGATCCAGCTCCTAGTATGAAATAGGGGTGACAGGAGGCGCATGGAGATCCAGCTCCAAGCATGAAATAGGGGTGACAGGAAGCGCATGGAGATCCAGCTCCAAGCATGAAATAGGGTTGACAGGAGGCGCATGGAGATCCAGCTTCAACCATGACTTAGGGGTGACAGGAGGCGCCTGGAGATCCAGCTCCAAGCATGAAATAGGGGTGACAGGAGGTGCCTGGAGATCCAGCTCCAAGCATGAAATAGGGTTGACAGGAGGCGCATGGAGATCCAGCTCCAAGCATGAAATAGGGGTGACAGGAGGCGCATGGAGATCCAGCTCCAACTATGAAATAGGGGTGACAGGAGGCGCATGGAGATCCAGCTCCAGGCATGAAATAGGGGTGACAGGAGGTACATGGAGATCCAGCTCCAACTATGAAATAGGGGTGACAGGAGGCGCATGGAGATCCAGCTCCAGGCGTGAAATAGGGGTGACAGGAGGTACATGTAGATCCAGCTCCAAGCATAAAATAGGGGTAACAGGAAGCGCATGGAGGTCCAGCTCCAAGCGTGAAATAGGGGTGACAGGAGGCGCATGGAGATTTAGCTCCAAGTATGAAATAGGGGTGACAGGAGGCGCTTGGAGATCCAGCTCCAAGCATGAAATAGGGTTGACAGGAGGCGCATGGAGATCCAGCTCCAAGCATGAAATAGGGGTGACAGGAGGCGCATGGAGATCCAGCTCCTACCATGAAATAGGGGTGAGAGGAGGCGCATGGAGATCCAGCTCCAAGCATGAAATATGGGTGACAGGAGGTACATGGAGATCCAGCTCCAAGCATAAAATAGGGGTAACAGGAAGCGCATGGAGGTCCAGCTCCAAGGGTGAAATAGCGGTGACGGAAGGGGCATGGAGATCCAGCTCCAAGTATGAAATAGGGTTTCAGGAGGTGCATGGAGATCCAGCTCCAAGTATGAAATAGGGGTGACAGGAAGCGCATGGAGATCCAGCTCCAAGCATGAAATAGGGTTGACAGGAGGCGCATGGAGATCCAGCTCCAAGCATGAAATAGGGGTGACATGAGGCGCATGGAGATCCAGCTCCAAGCATGAAATAAGGGTGACAGGAGGCGCATGGAGATCCAGCTCCTAGTAGGAAATAGGGGTGACAGGAGGCGCATGGAGATCCAGCTCCTAGTAGGAAATAGGGGTGACAGCAGGCGCATGGAGATCCACCTCCAAGCATAAAATAGGGGTGACAGGAGGTGCCTGCAGATCCAGCTCCAAGCATGAAATAGGGGTGACAGGAAGCGCATGGAGATCCAGCTCCTAGTATGAAATAGGGGTGACAGGAGGCGCATGGAGATCCAGCTTCAAGCATGAAATAGGGTTGACAGGAGGCACATGGAGATCCAGCTCCAAGCATGAAATAGGGTTGACCTGAGGCGCATTGAGATCCAGCTCCAAGCATGAACTAGGGGTGAGAGGAGGCGCATGGAGATCCAGCTCCTAGTATGAAATATGGGTGACAGGAGGCGCATGGAGATCCAGCTCCTAGTATGAAATAGGGGTGACAGGAGGCGCATGGAGATCCAGCTCCAAGCATGAAATAGGGGTGACAGGAGGTGCCTGGAGATCCACCTCCAAGCATGAAATAGGGGTTACAAAAAGCGCATGGAGATCCAGCTCCAAGCATGAAATAGGGTTAACAGGAGGCGCATGGAGATCCAGCTCCAAGCATGAAATAGGGGTGACAGGAGGTACATGGAGATCCAGCTCCAAGCATAAAATAGGGGTGACAGGAGGTACATGGAGATCCAGCTCCAAGCATAAAATAGGGGTGACAGGAGGTACATGGAGATCCAGCTCCAAGCGTTAAATAGGGGTGACAGGAGGGGCATGGAGATCCAGCTCCAAGTATAAAATAGGGGTGACAGGAGGTGCATGGAGATCCAGCTCCAAGTATGAAATAGGGGTGACAGGAGGTGCATGGAGATCCAGCTCCAAGTATGAAATAGGGGTGACAGGAAGCGCATGGAGATCCAGCTCCAAGCATGAAATAGGGTTGACAGGAGGCGCATGGAGATCCAGCTCCAAGCATGAAATAGGGGTGACAGGAGGTGCCTGGAGATCCAGCTCCAAGCATCAAATAGGGGTGACAGGAGGTGCCTGGAGATCCAGGTATAAGCATGAAATAGGAGTGACAGGAGGTGCATGGAGATCCAGCTCCAAGCATGAAATAGGGGTGACAGGAGGTGCCTGGAGATCCAGCTCCAAGCATGAAATAGGGGTGACAGGAAGAGCATGGAGATCCAGCTCCAAGCATGAAATAGGGTTAACAGGAGGCGCATGGAGATCCAGCTCCAAGCATGAAATAGGGGTGACAGGAGGCGCATGGAGATCCAGCTCCTAGTATGAAATAGGGGTGACAGGAGGCGCATGGAGATCCAGCTCCTAGTATGAAATAGGGGTGACAGGAGGCGCATGGAGATCCAGCTCCAAGCATGAAATAGGGGTGACAGGAGGCGCATGGAAATCTAGCTCCTAGTATGAAATAGGGGTGACAGGAGGCGCATGGAGATCCAGCTCCAAGCATGAAATAGGGGTGACAGGAAGTGCCTGGAGATCCAGCTCCAAGCATGAAATAGGGGTGACAGGAAGCGCATGGAGATCCAGCTCCAAGCATGAAATAGGGTTGACAGGAGCCGCATGGAGATCCAGCTTCAACCATGAAATAGGGGTGACAGGAGGCGCATGGAGATTCAGCTCCAAGCATGAAATAGGGGTGACAGGAGGTACATGGAGATCCAGCTCCAAGCATAAAATAGGAGTAACAGGAAGCTCATGGAGGTCCAGCTCCAAGCGTGAAATAGGGGTGACAGGAGGGGCATGGAGATCCAGCTCCAAGTATGAAATAGTGGTGACAGGAGGCGCATGGAGATCCAGCTCCAAGCATGAAATAGGGGTGACAGGAGGTGCCTGGTGATCCAGCTCCAAGCATGAAATAGGGTTGACAGGAGGTGCATGGAGATCCAGCTCCAACTATGAAATAGGGGTGACAGGAGGCGCATGGAGATCCAGCTCAGGCATGAAATAGGGGTGACAGGAGGTACATGGAGATCCAGCTCCAACTATGAAATAGGGGTGACAGGAGGCGCATGGAGATCCAGCTCCAGGCGTAAAATAGGGGTGACAGGAGGTACATGTAGATCCAGCTCCAAGCATAAAATAGGGATAAGAGGAAGCGCATGGAGGTCCAGCTCCAAGCGTGAAATAGGGGTGACAGGAGGCGCATGGAGATTTAGCTCCAAGTATGAAATAGGGGTGACAGGAGGCGCATGGAGATCCAGCTCCAAGCATGAAATAGGGGTGACAGGAGGTACATGGAGATCCAGCTCCAAGCATAAAATAGGAGTAAAAGGAAGCTCATGGAGGTCCAGCTCCAAGCATGAAATAGGGTTGACAGGAGGCGCATGGAGATCCAGCTCCAAGCATGAAATAGGGGTGACAGGAGGCGCATGGAGATCCAGCTCCAACCATGAAATAGGGGTGACAGGAGGCGCATGGAGATCGAGCTCTAAGCATGAAATAGGGGTGACAGGAGGTACATGGAGATCCAGCTCCAAGCATAAAATAGGGGTAACAGGAAGCGCATGGAGGTCCAGCTCCAAGGGTGAAATAGCGGTGACGGAAGGGGCATGGAGTTCCAGCTTCAAGCATGAAATAGGGGTGACAGGAGGCGCAGGGAGATCCAGCTCCTAGTTAGAAATAGGGGTGACAGGAGGCGCATGGAGATCCAGATCCAAGCATGAAAGAGTGGTGACAGGAGATGCCTGGAGATTCAGCTCCAAGCATGAAATGTGACAGGAGGCGCATGGAGATCCAGCTCCAGTATGAAATTGGGGGTGACAGGAGGCGCATGGAGATCCAGCTCCAAGCATGAAAGAGGGGTGACAGGAGATGCCTGGAGATTCAGCTCCAAGCATCAAATAGGGGTGACAGGAGGTGCCTGGAGATCCAGCTATAACCATGAAATAGGAGTGACAGGAGGTGCATGGCGATCCAGCTCCAAGCATGAAATAGGGGTGACAGGAGGTGCCTGGAGATCCAGCTCCAAGCATGAAATAGGGGTGACAGGAAGCGCATGGAGATCCAGCTCCAAGCATGAAATAGGGTTAACAGGAGGCGCATGGAGATCCAGCTCCAAGCATGAAATAGGGGTGACAGGAGGCGCATGGAGATCCAGCTCCTAGTATGAAATAGGGGTGACAGGAGGCGCATGGAGATCCAGCTCCTAGTATGAAATAGGGGTGACAGGAGGCGCATGGAGATCCAGCTCCAAGCATGAAATAGGGGTGACAGGAGGCGCATGGAAATCTAGCTCCTAGTATGAAATAGGGGTGACAGGAGGCGCATGGAGATCCAGCTCCAAGCATGAAATAGGGGTGACAGGAGGTGCCTCGAGATCCAGCTCCAAGCATGAAATAGGGGTGACAGGAAGCGCATGGAGATCCAGCTCCAAGCATGAAATAGGGGTGACAGGAGGCGCATGGAGATCCAGCTTCAACCATGAAATAGGGGTGACAGGAGGCGCATGGAGATTTAGCTCCAAGCATGAAATAGGGGTGACAGGAGGTGCATGGAGATCCAGCTCCAAGCATAAAATAGGAGTAACAGGAAGCTCATGGAGGTCCAGCTCCAAGCGTGAAATAGGGGTGACAGGAGGGGCATGGAGATCCAGCTCCAAGTATGAAATAGTGGTGACAGGAGGCGCATGGAGATCCAGCTCCAAGCATGAAATAGGGGTGACAGGAGGTGCCTGGTGATCCAGCTCCAAGCATGAAATAGGGTTGACAGGAGGCGCATGGAGATCCAGCTCCAACTATGAAATAGGGGTGACAGGAGGCGCATGGAGATCCAGCTCAGGCATGAAATAGGGGTGACAGGAGGTACATGGAGATCCAGCTCCAACTATGAAATAGGGGTGACAGGAGGCGCATGGAGATCCAGCTCCAGGCGTAAAATAGGGGTGACAGGAGGTACATGTAGATCCAGCTCCAAGCATAAAATAGGGGTAAGAGGAAGCGCATGGAGGTCCAGCTCCAAGCGTGAAATAGGGGTGACAGGAGGCGCATGGAGATTTAGCTCCAAGTATGAAATAGGGGTGCCCGGAGGCGCATGGAGATCCAACTCCAAGCATGAAATAGGGTTGACAGGAGGCGCATGGAGATCCAGCTCCAAGCATGAAATAGGGGTGACAGGAGGCGCATGGAGATCCAGCTCCAACCATGAAATAGGGGTGACAGGAGGCGCATGGAGATCGAGCTCTAAGCATGAAATAGGGGTGACAGGAGGTACATGGAGATCCAGCTCCAAGCATAAAATAGGGGTAACAGGAAGCGCATGGAGGTCCAGCTCCAAGGGTGAAATAGCGGTGACGGAAGGGGCATGGAGTTCCAGCTTCAAGCATGAAATAGGGGTGACAGGAGGCGCAGGGAGATCCAGCTCCTAGTTTGAAATAGGGGTGACAGGAGGCGCATGGAGATCCAGCTCCAAGCATGAAAGAGTGGTGACAGGAGATGCCTGGAGATTCAGCTCCAAGCATGAAATGTGACAGGAGGCGCATGGAGATCCAGCTCCAGTATGATATTGGGGGTGACAGGAGGCGCATGGAGATCCAGCTCCAAGCATGAAATAGGGGTGACAGGAGGTGCCTGGAGATCCAGCTCCATGCATGAAATAGGGGTGACAGGAAGCGCATGGAGATCCAGCTCCAAGCATGAAATAGGGTTAACAGGAAGCGCATGGAGATCCAGCTCCAAGCATGAAATAGGGGTGACAGGAGGCGCATGGAGATCCAGCTCCTAGTATGAAATAGGGGTGACAGGAGGCGCATGGAGATCCAGCTCCTAGTATGAAATAGGGGTGACAGGAGGCGCATGGAGATCCAGCTCCAAGCATGAAATAGGGGTGACAGGAAGCGCATGGAGATCCAGCTCCAAGCATGAAATAGGGTTGACAGGAGGCGCATGGAGATCCAGCTTCAACCATGACTTAGGGGTGACAGGAGGCGCCTGGAGATCCAGCTCCAAGCATGAAATAGGGGTGACAGGAGGTGCCTGGAGATCCAGCTCCAAGCATGAAATAGGGTTGACAGGAGGCGCATGGAGATCCAGCTCCAAGCATGAAATAGGGGTGACAGGAGGCGCATGGAGATCCAGCTCCAACTATGAAATAGGGGTGACAGGAGGCGCATGGAGATCCAGCTCCAGGCATGAAATAGGGGTGACAGGAGGTACATGGAGATCCAGCTCCAACTATGAAATAGGGGTGACAGGAGGCGCATGGAGATCCAGCTCCAGGCGTGAAATAGGGGTGACAGGAGGTACATGTAGATCCAGCTCCAAGCATAAAATAGGGGTAACAGGAAGCGCATGGAGGTCCAGCTCCAAGCGTGAAATAGGGGTGACAGGAGGCGCATGGAGATTTAGCTCCAAGTATGAAATAGGGGTGACAGGAGGCGCTTGGAGATCCAGCTCCAAGCATGAAATAGGGTTGACAGGAGGCGCATGGAGATCCAGCTCCAAGCATGAAATAGGGGTGACAGGAGGCGCATGGAGATCCAGCTCCTACCATGAAATAGGGGTGAGAGGAGGCGCATGGAGATCCAGCTCCAAGCATGAAATATGGGTGACAGGAGGTACATGGAGATCCAGCTCCAAGCATAAAATAGGGGTAACAGGAAGCGCATGGAGGTCCAGCTCCAAGGGTGAAATAGCGGTGACGGAAGGGGCATGGAGATCCAGCTCCAAGTATGAAATAGGGTTTCAGGAGGTGCATGGAGATCCAGCTCCAAGTATGAAATAGGGGTGACAGGAAGCGCATGGAGATCCAGCTCCAAGCATGAAATAGGGTTGACAGGAGGCGCATGGAGATCCAGCTCCAAGCATGAAATAGGGGTGACATGAGGCGCATGGAGATCCAGCTCCAAGCATGAAATAAGGGTGACAGGAGGCGCATGGAGATCCAGCTCCTAGTAGGAAATAGGGGTGACAGGAGGCGCATGGAGATCCAGCTCCTAGTAGGAAATAGGGGTGACAGCAGGCGCATGGAGATCCACCTCCAAGCATAAAATAGGGGTGACAGGAGGTGCCTGCAGATCCAGCTCCAAGCATGAAATAGGGGTGACAGGAAGCGCATGGAGATCCAGCTCCTAGTATGAAATAGGGGTGACAGGAGGCGCATGGAGATCCAGCTTCAAGCATGAAATAGGGTTGACAGGAGGCACATGGAGATCCAGCTCCAAGCATGAAATAGGGTTGACCTGAGGCGCATTGAGATCCAGCTCCAAGCATGAACTAGGGGTGAGAGGAGGCGCATGGAGATCCAGCTCCTAGTATGAAATATGGGTGACAGGAGGCGCATGGAGATCCAGCTCCTAGTATGAAATAGGGGTGACAGGAGGCGCATGGAGATCCAGCTCCAAGCATGAAATAGGGGTGACAGGAGGTGCCTGGAGATCCACCTCCAAGCATGAAATAGGGGTTACAAAAAGCGCATGGAGATCCAGCTCCAAGCATGAAATAGGGTTAACAGGAGGCGCATGGAGATCCAGCTCCAAGCATGAAATAGGGGTGACAGGAGGTACATGGAGATCCAGCTCCAAGCATAAAATAGGGGTGACAGGAGGTACATGGAGATCCAGCTCCAAGCATAAAATAGGGGTGACAGGAGGTACATGGAGATCCAGCTCCAAGCGTTAAATAGGGGTGACAGGAGGGGCATGGAGATCCAGCTCCAAGTATAAAATAGGGGTGACAGGAGGTGCATGGAGATCCAGCTCCAAGTATGAAATAGGGGTGACAGGAGGTGCATGGAGATCCAGCTCCAAGTATGAAATAGGGGTGACAGGAAGCGCATGGAGATCCAGCTCCAAGCATGAAATAGGGTTGACAGGAGGCGCATGGAGATCCAGCTCCAAGCATGAAATAGGGTCGACAGGAGGTGCCTGGAGATCCAGCTCCAAGCATCAAATAGGGGTGACAGGAGGTGCCTGGAGATCCAGGTATAAGCATGAAATAGGAGTGACAGGAGGTGCATGGAGATCCAGCTCCAAGCATGAAATAGGGGTGACAGGAGGTGCCTGGAGATCCAGCTCCAAGCATGAAATAGGGGTTACAGGAAGCGCATGGAGATCCAGCTCCAAGCATGAAATAGGGTTGACAGGAGGCACATGGAGATCCAGCTCCAAGCATGAAATAGGGTTGACAGGAGGCGCATTGAGATCCAGCTCCTAGTATGAAATAGGGTTGACAGGAGGCGCATGGAGATCCAGCTCCAAGCATGAAATAGGGGTGACAGGAGGCGCATGGAGATCCAGCTCCTAGTAGGAAATAGGGGTGACAGGAGGCGCATGGAGATCCAGCTCCAAGCATGAAATAGGGGTGACAGGAGGTGCCTGGAGATCCAGCTCCAAGCATGAAATAGAGGTGACAGGAAGCGCATGGAGATCCAGCTCCAAGCATGAAATAGAGGTGACAGGAAGCGCATGGAGATCCAGCTCCAAGCATGAAATAGGGTTAACAGGAGGCGCATGGAGATCCAGCTCCAAGCATGAAATATGGGTGACAGGAGGTACATGGAGATCCAGCTCCAAGCATAAAATAGGGGTGACAGGAGGTACATGGAGATCCAGCTCCAAGCGTTAAATAGGGGTGACAGGAGGGGCATGGAGATCCAGCTCCAAGTATAAAATAGGGGTGACAGGAGGTGCATGGAGATCCAGCTCCAAGTATGAAATAGGGGTGACAGGAAGCGCATGGAGATCCAGCTCCAAGCATGAAATAGGGTTAACAGGAGGCGCATGGAGATCCAGCTCCAAGCATGAAATAGGGTTGACAGGAGGCGCATGGAGATCCAGCTCCAAGCATGAACTAGGGGTGAGAGGAGGCGCATGGAGATCCAGCTCCTAGTATGAAATATGGGTGACAGGAGGCGCATGGAGATCCAGCTCCAAGCATGAAATAGGGGTGACAGGAGGTGCCTGGAGATCCAGCTCCAAGCATGAAATAGGGGTGACAGGTGGCGCATTGAGATCCAGCTCCTAGTATGAAATAGGGGTGACAGGAGGCGCATGGAAATCCAGCTCTTAGTATGAAATAGCGGTGACAGGAGGTGCCTGGAGATCCAGCTCCAAGCATGAAATAGGGGTGACAGGTGGCGCATTGAGATCCAGCTCCAAGCATGAAATAGGGGTGACAGGAAGCGCATGGAGATCCAGCTCCAAGCATGAAATAGGGTTAACAGGAGGCGCATGGAGATCCAGCTCCAAGCATGAAATAGGGGTGACAGGAGGTACATGGAGATCCAGCTCTAAGCATAAAATAGGGGTGACAGGAGGTACATGGAGATCCAGCTCCAAGCGTTAAATAGGGGTGACAGGAGGGGCATGGAGATCCAGCTCCAAGTATAAAATAGGGGTGACAGGAGGTGCATGGAGATCCAGCTCCAAGTATGAAATAGGGGTGACAGGAGTTGCATGGAGATCCAGCTCCAAGTATGAAATAGGGGTGACAGGAAGCGCATGGAGATGCAGCTCCAAGCATGAAATAGGGTTTACAGGAGGCGCATGGAGATCCAGCTCCAAGCATGAAATAGGGGTGACAGGAGGTGCCTGGAGATCCAGCTCCAAGCATGAAATAGGGGTGACAGGAGGTGCCTGGAGATCCAGCTATAAGCATGAAATAGGAGTGACAGGAGGCGCATGGAGATCCAGCTCCAAGCATGAAATAGGGGTGACAGGAGGTGCCTGGAGATCCAGCTCCAAGCATGAAATAGGGGTGACAGGAAGCGCATGGAGATCCAGCTCCAAGCATGAAATAGGGTTGACAGGAGGCGCATGGAGATCCAGCTCCAACCATGAAATAGGGTTGACAGGAGGCGCATTGAGATCCAGCTCCTAGTATGAAATAGGGGTGACAGGAGGCGCATGGAGATCCAGCTCCAAGCATGAAATAGGGGTGACAGGAGGCGCATGGAGATCCAGCTCCTAGTAGGAAATAGGGGTTACAGGAGGCGCATGGAGATCCAGCTCCAAGCAAGAAATAGGGGTGACAGGAGGTGCCTGGAGATCCAGCTCCAAGCATGAAATAGAGGTGACAGGAAGCGCATGGAGATCCAGCTCCAAGCATGAAATAGGGGTGACAGGAGGTGCCTGGAGATCCACCTCCAAGCATGAAATAGGGGTTACAAAAAGCGCATGGAGATCCAGCTCCAAGCATGAAATAGGGTTAACAGGAGGCGCATGGAGATCCAGCTCCAAGCATGAAATAGGGGTGACAGGAGGTACATGGAGATCCAGCTCCAAGCATAAAATAGGGGTGACAGGAGGTACATGGAGATCCAGCTCCAAGCATAAAATAGGGGTGACAGGAGGTACATGGAGATCCAGCTCCAAGCGTTAAATAGGGGTGACAGGAGGGGCATGGAGATCCAGCTCCAAGTATAAAATAGGGGTGACAGGAGGTGCATGGAGATCCAGCTCCAAGTATGAAATAGTGGTGACAGGAGGTGCATGGAGATCCAGCTCCAAGTATGAAATAGGGGTGACAGGAAGCGCATGGAGATCCAGCTCCAAGCATGAAATAGGGTTGACAGGAGGCGCATGGAGATCCAGCTCCAAGCATGAAATAGGGGTGACAGGAGGTGCCTGGAGATCCAGCTCCAAGCATCAAATAGGGGTGACAGGAGGTGCCTGGAGATCCAGGTATAAGCATGAAATAGGAGTGACAGGAGGTGCATGGAGATCCAGCTCCAAGCATGAAATAGGGGTGACAGGAGGTGCCTGGAGATCCAGCTCCAAGCATGAAATAGGGGTTACAGGAAGCGCATGGAGATCCAGCTCCAAGCATGAAATAGGGTTGACAGGAGGCACATGGAGATCCAGCTCCAAGCATGAAATAGGGTTGACAGGAGGCGCATTGAGATCCAGCTCCTAGTATGAAATAGGGTTGACAGGAGGCGCATGGAGATCCAGCTCCAAGCATGAAATAGGGGTGACAGGAGGCGCATGGAGATCCAGCTCCTAGTAGGAAATAGGGGTGACAGGAGGCGCATGGAGATCCAGCTCCAAGCATGAAATAGGGGTGACAGGAGGTGCCTGGAGATCCAGCTCCAAGCATGAAATAGAGGTGACAGGAAGCGCATGGAGATCCAGCTCCAAGCATGAAATAGAGGTGACAGGAAGCGCATGGAGATCCAGCTCCAAGCATGAAATAGGGTTAACAGGAGGCGCATGGAGATCCAGCTCCAAGCATGAAATATGGGTGACAGGAGGTACATGGAGATCCAGCTCCAAGCATAAAATAGGGGTGACAGGAGGTACATGGAGATCCAGCTCCAAGCGTTAAATAGGGGTGACAGGAGGGGCATGGAGATCCAGCTCCAAGTATAAAATAGGGGTGACAGGAGGTGCATGGAGATCCAGCTCCAAGTATGAAATAGGGGTGACAGGAAGCGCATGGAGATCCAGCTCCAAGCATGAAATAGGGTTAACAGGAGGCGCATGGAGATCCAGCTCCAAGCATGAAATAGGGTTGACAGGAGGCGCATGGAGATCCAGCTCCAAGCATGAACTAGGGGTGAGAGGAGGCGCATGGAGATCCAGCTCCTAGTATGAAATATGGGTGACAGGAGGCGCATGGAGATCCAGCTCCAAGCATGAAATAGGGGTGACAGGAGGTGCCTGGAGATCCAGCTCCAAGCATGAAATAGGGGTGACAGGTGGCGCATTGAGATCCAGCTCCTAGTATGAAATAGGGGTGACAGGAGGCGCATGGAAATCCAGCTCTTAGTATGAAATAGCGGTGACAGGAGGTGCCTGGAGATCCAGCTCCAAGCATGAAATAGGGGTGACAGGTGGCGCATTGAGATCCAGCTCCAAGCATGAAATAGGGGTGACAGGAAGCGCATGGAGATCCAGCTCCAAGCATGAAATAGGGTTAACAGGAGGCGCATGGAGATCCAGCTCCAAGCATGAAATAGGGGTGACAGGAGGTACATGGAGATCCAGCTCTAAGCATAAAATAGGGGTGACAGGAGGTACATGGAGATCCAGCTCCAAGCGTTAAATAGGGGTGACAGGAGGGGCATGGAGATCCAGCTCCAAGTATAAAATAGGGGTGACAGGAGGTGCATGGAGATCCAGCTCCAAGTATGAAATAGGGGTGACAGGAGTTGCATGGAGATCCAGCTCCAAGTATGAAATAGGGGTGACAGGAAGCGCATGGAGATGCAGCTCCAAGCATGAAATAGGGTTTACAGGAGGCGCATGGAGATCCAGCTCCAAGCATGAAATAGGGGTGACAGGAGGTGCCTGGAGATCCAGCTCCAAGCATGAAATAGGGGTGACAGGAGGTGCCTGGAGATCCAGCTATAAGCATGAAATAGGAGTGACAGGAGGCGCATGGAGATCCAGCTCCAAGCATGAAATAGGGGTGACAGGAGGTGCCTGGAGATCCAGCTCCAAGCATGAAATAGGGGTGACAGGAAGCGCATGGAGATCCAGCTCCAAGCATGAAATAGGGTTGACAGGAGGCGCATGGAGATCCAGCTCCAACCATGAAATAGGGTTGACAGGAGGCGCATTGAGATCCAGCTCCTAGTATGAAATAGGGGTGACAGGAGGCGCATGGAGATCCAGCTCCAAGCATGAAATAGGGGTGACAGGAGGCGCATGGAGATCCAGCTCCTAGTAGGAAATAGGGGTTACAGGAGGCGCATGGAGATCCAGCTCCAAGCAAGAAATAGGGGTGACAGGAGGTGCCTGGAGATCCAGCTCCAAGCATGAAATAGAGGTGACAGGAAGCGCATGGAGATCCAGCTCCAAGCATGAAATAGAGGTGACAGGAAGCGCATGGAGATCCAGCTCCAAGCATGAAATAGGGTTAACAGGAGGCGCATGGAGATCTAGCTCCAAGCATGAAATAGGGGTGACAGGAGGTACATGGAGATCCAGCTCCAAGCATAAAATAGGGGTGACAGGAGGTACATGGAGATCCAGCTCCAAGTGTTAAATAGGGGTGACAGGAGGGGCATAGAGATCCAGCTCCAAGTATAAAATAGGGGTGACAGGAGGTGCATGGAGATCCAGCTCCAAGTATGAAATAGGGGTGACAGGAAGCGCATGGAGATCCAGCTCCAAGCATGAAATAGGGGTTACAGGAGGGGCCTGGAGATCCAGCTCCTAGCATGAAATAGGGTTGACAGGAGGCGCATGGAGATCCAGCTCCAAGCATGAACTAGGGGTGAGAGGAGGCGCATGGAGATCCAGCTCCTAGTATGAAATATGGGTGACAGGAGGCGCATGGAGATCCAGCTCCAAGCATGAAATAGGGGTGACAGGAGGCGCATGGAGATCCAGCTCCTAGTATGAAATAGGGGTGACAGGAGGCGCATGGAGATCCAACTCCAAGCATGTCCCCATCCTCCCTTGGGTGTTGGGAAGGATAAGGTAAAACAAGGCACAGCTTCAGACCTTGGATGGAGGGGTTTCCCTCTCAGCATTTCCATTCAGCAAAAGGGCTTTTCCTTTGCCACCTTTGGAGCTACCCTGGGGCAGCTTCGCCTCTGGAAAGGAAGCACCCCCTTCAAACTTCTTCCAACAGAGGGGGGTAATTTCTCCCTCTCATTTGTTGAAAGATTCAAGGGTTTTCCCTTACCCTCTTCTTAGGAGCCGTCCTGGGGCGAGGGCATCTTAGTACCAGTCACTCCATAATCACGGGACTTCTAGGCTGTCGTATTTCCGGCGACTTATGCCCTAGTGGGCAGTTGCCAGATGGGCTCTATAAAAAAAAAATCACAGGGGACTGCTACGAGAGTGGGCAGGCAGCCCAAACTTGACAGTTGACCACTCCGGGAGGAAGTGGCTTGATATGGCTGACCCACTTAGAGCAAGCAAGGGATAGCAGGGGGGAGGGGTCAGCATCACTTTCCTCCTTCTTTTCCCGAATGGAGTATAGCCCACTGGCCCAGGACAAGACTGAAGACCCCTCATTAGTAATCTGTGATGCCTTAGGGGGGGCGGGGGGGATGGCCACATTGGAGGCGCCCCCTGTGTTGGACATGGTCCTGGAGGTGACACAGCCACAGAATCTTAAATGGGAGCAAACCCAAGCCTGGTGCCCAGCACAGGATCTGAGTGCCATGTGCAAGCTTATCCCTAGGCAGCTCAGGCCCCCAAGGACTCACAAAGAGAGAAGGAACTTCCTCCTTTGACTGGTGCCCGATTGAGACACGCCATTCTCCATTTTGGAGATGGATCTTGCTGAAGTGGGTCTGTCCAGGGCTAGAGAGAAGGTGGTTTCACTCTTCTCCTAAAAAGAGGACTTGGGGCTCTGAGGAAGGACCGGTCCGCTGTCGCCTCCGCTCCCCGTAGGGGGCGTGGCGATTTACCTTCCTGGCCGCCATGCTGATGGGACTCAGCGCCCCGTCCAACCCAAGCTTAGCTCTTCTTTCAGATTTCTCCCCTACTTCCTCACTTCCCCTACAACCTCTCCCACAACTTTCTCTGGTTGGCCTCTATTTTCACAGGGTAGATGCCGACCTTCTTCTCAGCCAACTATCCCGGGTTGGGGCTGAGGGGGGAGGGGACAATGTTCCCTAACCCCTGAGATCCTGTTTGGGATGGTGGGTTTTTAACAACCTGCTTCATACCCACCCATACCTTCTTCACATCCCTTTTCCTTCTCACTTCACTATCTATTTTTTTTTACGCCGTGCCCAAGGTGGAGCCGTCATGCCGAGGGGCTGCCAGGTCACCAGGTGGGAGGGGTGGCCTAAAATGGCGGCACCTGGCTCTGCCAGCCCCATACACACCCTCGCAGAGCGGGCCACTGCGAGAGGTGATTAGCGTTTGCTTCCCGCAGAAAGAATAGGGTCCTCATGCCGATGATGTAAAACCCCCAAATTAAACTCTTCCCTTTTCCCCTCACAATCGACGGAGCCGCCTTGGGACCGAGTCGTTAGACTCACAGTAGGCAACACCCCTGAAGTTGTTCGCCAGGCCATCTTCCAAGGTTCCTAAAGCTGCCCCCCGAAAGAAGGACAGCAACAAGGGAGCTTTGGCTCCTTCGCCCACGCCCAGTGATGGGCTGGGTGGCTCGGAGACGGTGGATCCTCGAAAAGAGTGTCCCCCACCTCCGAAGCCTCTCCGCTCGCCCTTTTTTTCGAGACAGAGGGAGGAAAAGACTCGCAGGGCAGGCAGTAGCTGTGCAGCTGCACCTTTATAGGATGTATACGGTTATTTCCGCGTACATTCCACCGTTTGCCGACTTCGACGCGTTGTGGCACGGTTACCGAGGCCCTTTCTTTTGCTCGGAGATCTAAACGGTAGACACCCACTCTGGGAGACTACTCTATCAATCCCCGGGGTCAAGTCCTTGCCGACCTGATCGACGAGCTTGAGATGGGTGTCCTAAATGCGGATGAGTTTACGCATCACTGCCCGAGAACCGCTTCATTTTCCTGCCTCGATCTATCTTTGTGCTCTCCGGATGCACAGCTTGATTTTGATTGGGGGGGGGGGGGGTCAATGACCTCTATGGTAGTGATCACTTTCCCATTCAAATATCATTTTATGGGCCGCTGCCGCCCAAGAGTCGGCCCCGGTGGTGCTTGGCGTGGGCGCGGTGGTCTGTATTTCAGGAAATGACTGAATTCTCTATCTCAGTCGAGGAGTTTAGGTCGGTAGATGAGGTCGTTGAGTTCTTCTCCGGCAACCTCATCACCGCGGGCCTAGCTACTATTCCTAGAACGTCTGGCCGTTTTGCACGCCGACCACTCATGTGGTGATCAGCTGAGTGTGAAACGGCCCTCAAGCAGAAGCGCTATGATTACATGCGCTATAAGCGCCGCCTAAGCGATTTCACTGTCGGTGAATTTCGTCGTGCTAAGGTTAGGTTCTGGTATAATTCGAAGCACGCCCGCCGCTCTTCTTGGCGGGCATACGTGTCTTCACTTAACGGGAAGACCTCTCTAGCAGAGGTGTGGAAGCGAGTCAAAAGGATTCGGGGCAAGTTGTCGCAGGACCCGCCTCCCGTTCTCCAGGAGAATGGGACCGCAATCTCGGACCCCGCGTCCTCGGCGGAATCCTTCGCGACCGCATTCTCTAGGTAGGGATGCAGCTCCGCCAGCATTCAACGCAAGTCGTGATGTCGCGGAAGGCGGAGAACCTTTCAACAACAGGTTTACTGTGAGTGAGTTGCGTTCCGCTCTTGCTTCGTGCGTGGACATCGCCCATGGTCCGGACGATGTCCCGTACGCCATGCTTCAACACCTGGGTGAGCGAGGCATGGCCTTTCTGTTAGATTTGTTAAACAGAATCTAGGTGGAGGGTCTCCTTCCGGATTCCTGGCGAATCGCTACTGTGCTCGCCTTTCGCAAACCGGGGAGAGATCACTCTACTCCGGCCGGTTTCCGCCCAATCTCTCTAACCTTTTGCATGTGCAAGTTGATGGAGAAATTGCTAAATGTTAGATTAGCCTTTTTTTCTGGACAGCAGAGGCCATCTGTCTTCTACACAGTGCGGCTTCCGCAAGTTCCACTCCACGTCGAATGCTCGGCTCCACTGGAAAATGCCGTCTGCGAGGCTTTCTTTCGTAGACAGCACTACGCCACGGTCTTTTTCGATCTGGAGAAGGCCTATGATACCGCATGACTATACGGTATCATGGAGACTCTCCACACGATGGGGGCGAGGGGACGCCTCCCAATGCTTATATCTGAATTTTTGCGAGATAGTCGATTTTGCATCCGGGTGGGGGGGAGCCCTCTGCGGCCCAATGAAGCAGTAATAGTGTGTCCCGCAGGGCAGTGTCCTCAGTGTCACACTCTTTGCCCTGAGCAGAGCATCAACGGCATCACCTCGGTGCTGCCGGAAGATGTTCTCGCTACGCTCTACTTGGACGACTTTTCGAATTCTTTTGGCGCAGCCCAGATGCTAATTATGGAGCTTCGACTCCAACAGGCATTGAACTGCGTCTCTCGTTATGCCGAAGCGCACAGGTTTCGGTTTTCCTTTGCCAAGACTAAGGTGGTGCACTTCTGCCGCCATCCACGGCTCCACCCCGACCCAGATTTGTTTCTTAATTGGGTGCGCCTGGAAGTGGTTGAATCGCACCGTTTCCTTGGAATTGCGGGGAATGAGCGCGCCAAAGAGTCCGCGAGGACTCGTCGACCGGACCAGCGTTTCGCTCTTCCTCACACCGACTACATAGCAGGAATACGGGCAGCTCTTCGGGCTGTTTGGCAAAAAAGATGGGAGACAGTCGAAGGGAACTTAAAGTTGCGTGCCACCCTCGCGGGACGCACCGCCATTTGATGGAGTGCCTCCCAGCGCCCTACTGTGAAGACTGCGTTGTCCCCCGGACTGTTCGGCACATTCTTGTTGAATGTCCCAGTCTGGGTGATCTTCGCGCACGTTACCTGTCCCGGTACCGGAATGGGCGTGGTCGCTAACGCCTGTCCCTTGTACTTGGGACGAGCTCGTGCACATTGACTGGCGGACTTATAGAACTTGCTTCCTGCTTATTGCCTTTTTGCTTTTTTTAATTTTTGTTTGGGATTTTTTTTGCATCTTATTTTAAAGATGACTAATGCCCAAGTAGGCAGTCGCCAGATGAGCTCTTAAAAAAAAATGCCGCCGCTGCTTTGGCAAGTAACCAGGCCAATATCAGCTTGTCTGGTGGCCCTGAGGCACCCTCGGGTGGAGGGCCCAGACAAATACCAAAGTGCAAGCGCGCTGAGCTGAGGCTTGATCGGGGTCCCTCATTGAAATACTACCTGACATTTTTGAGTGATATAAGCCTTCTTTCACCCCTTCTTTCACTTGCTACCACATTTACTCACTTCTGTCACAACAAGGCTCTAGGCGCACTACAAAAGAACTTCAATAATTCTAGCTTTGTTTCATGGGAAAGGGATTAAAGGGAGAATTGGATGTTAGCAAGATTCTTCTGTCTTGTGTCATAACCGTACCTCCATGACTCACAATTGGACACATGAACCTGGGGTTGGTCATGTAGGCACCAATTTTCTTCTTCAAAAGGAGTGGGACATCTTTTAGGTTCCTTTGCAGTCTGGCTGGTAATCTTCTTTGGTCCAAAAACAGATGTATTTTCAGTCTGTCCAGTTTTATGACCCATGGGGATAAGTGCCCTTTTCAAAAGTCAATTTCCAATCTTTTAACCCCTTCTTTAGATCACATTTTAACAACAGCTTTCCATAAGAAACTGCCATTTCCTGAGCTATTAATTTTATAATTTCTAAATCAGACAAATTCACTCCTTAATTTAGATTAAATGAATCAATAACCCCTAATTATCAATTAAAGTATAACACTTGTTGTCTGTGTGATTTTTTATGCATATTTAAATGATTCCATAGGAAATTTTCACACTGGATTCAAATCAGCAATCAGGTCTAGTTATTTTCCTAGAACACATTTTTTATGTAATTTTCACCTTTCAATGCAGATTTTTAATTGAAAGGTTAGGAGAGAACTGTGTATCACAAAATTAGATCTATTCATTATTTGAAAAAATCACTCAGCTTGAATAAGCAATGCAAGAATTACCCCAATAGGTTTTGCTACATATTTGACAAAGTTGCCCTGCCTGAGCAACATTCGAGCATCGCAGCATTTGTAAAGACTTGCTATCTATCAGGCCTACTTTGGCATAAAGATGGGAGATCAAGATAAAGATTTTGCTCCTCACATATGCTGCCGAACATGATGGAGCAAGGAAAGCCTTGCTATGGTGTGTAGGGAATGCTGGTAATTTTAATGATCCTCAAATTAGAAACTTATTAAGGATCCCGACTTTGAGAAGACTATGGACAAAATAGAAAAGAATATGGATTGATTTAAAATTAATTGTTAATAACTTTCTTGAAAAGCAACGAAATCCAGAGTATGAAACCATTAGAAAGCTTCAAGAAACTGGAGCATGTGTCTATAAAATTTGATCTTTTATCTAATTGTTTAAAAATGTCCTTAGTGTTAGTTCTTGTGTAGTTTAGTGCTTAGTTTCTTGGCTACTAAATGAATCAATTATGAGTCCTCATATGAATCTAACTTTTGTCCTTTTTAAAATTCTGTTCTGGCCATATTGAGGTCTCCTGCTCCTTTATTCTTAATTTTTCCAATGCTCCATTTGACCATAGTTTTGAATTGTTAAAGGCTCATTAGTTTCCTTGTAAACTTTGTATTGAATTATTCTTCTGAAGAGTAGTTTGTATTTATCTCCTCACAATGGGTGGGGAAAGGCTCAGGGGAGTTACGAACATTTTTACACTTGCTACTGCTCCAAATAATCTCGTCTCTGTTTCTTTCACATATTTTCACCTTCCTTAACCTCAGCGCTTCCTTTATAAACTTTTCAAAAACTGCATATATGATTGTGTCGATAGAAGATGTTATGACAGGAAGAGCTGGCTCCAGGAATTGTGGGGCCCAAGTTAATGACCGAGCCTTACCAAAGTCTGTAGAATTGAAGGCAATTAGAATTGGTTAAATGAATCAATGCTAGATCAAATTATATAAGGCTACATATGAAGATTCTAAAGATGTTTTGTGTGTCAAAAACAACAGACCAGTTTGTACTCATTGACAGAGAAACATCTGCATGAAAAAGAACTGCAGAAAGAAGGCAAATATTAGAGAAAGGGAAGCAAAAATGTACCTAGATATAAACATTGCCTCAACTAATCCAGATCCATTGAATATACTAAAAACTGTTAAATCTAAAAACGATTCCGAGCTGAGGGAAAACCACCAGAACTGATTTATTTAGGCAAATTTTGCTATTAAATGTAGCTTTAAAAGACGTGGGGAATGTGTATGTACGGGATTTGTGAAGGGCCTTCTTCTTAAGGATGTACCTTGTCTGGATGAGATGCTAGAGCACATAACACCCAGTGTTAATGGCTTTGTGGATGATAGAGCATAAAGAGGGTCAGATTTTAGTAGCGTTGCTATGTACCCATCCCATTTTATTGAAAACTAATTATTTAAATTATTTCAGGTCAGTCCTCGGGGATCTGGTGGAGACATTGTTTCCGAAGCAAGGGATGCTCTTCAGTTTGCCCAAAGCCTTGTCAGTAAGGGCGAGCAAAGTAAAGAATCCGCGTTTGGGAGTTTTGTTGCCAGCGAATTGAAACAAATTAAAGAAGCTTCCGTATATAAAAAAACTAAGTGGAAAATTCAAGTGGCTTTGAACGAGGCCTTGCAGGAACAAGAAAAAATGGATGAATCTTGAATTTGTTTTTTTTCTATTACCCGATCGTCTCTTGTATCTTAATTGGATCCAGAGATTTTCTTCACACCATATTCTGCCTAGAATTGAAGGAGGGATTCTCTCAATCCATTTTGCATTTTTTATTTTTTATTTACCATTTTTTTTTTTATAAAAAAATTTCATTGAACTTTGAATATATCTTCACTTTGTCCTACATCAAGTACATTCTTTTGAGCTTGCAAAAATATTTTTGGCGTTGAACTAAGTTTTTTTTATCAATTGGAAATATCATCCCTAAACCATTATCCCACACAGTGTAGGAGGCACACCAACTCCCCAAAATTGCTCTTCCTATCCCCCTTCTTTATGCTGTATTAAACACAAAACTACTCAACACTTTAGCATGCCATCGGCCCTTCAGAAGGATGAGCTTCTATGTCTTGCAGCATTCAGCAGGGTTTATCTTCCAATATAAGGCACCTAACAGACGTCCTCCATATGCAGAATTAATCCACAATACCATTAACTGGCCCTCTGTGGATCCTTTACCTCTCAAACATTCATACTATGTGGCCAACTTTTATGTGGTCTTCCAACCTTTCACAAAACGGCTTTACTGCATTACAAAACCTTTTTATTGTTCTCTGCCTCATTCATACCTCTACCAATCATAATACACACACACACTAGATACTTAAAATATCGCATTTATCACGGCGCCCACCACAAACTCGAATTTTACACCCCAGCACAGGCAAGAATCCACAATTTTCTCTATTTAATTTTAAACTTATCACACAGCCTATCAAACACTTCATTCTACGTCTTTAAATCCCTCTCGGCAGCATTTGCACCACCCATTCCCTACCATTCCTCATCAATCTCTCTCACGATATTGTCTTATTACTCCATTCATAAATATATTAAATTGCCATGGTGATCTCACACACCCTTACCTCAGACCACTACAAATATCAACCCAATCACTCCATTCCCTTCTAACGCAAACCTTACTCTTCTAACAAAAGTTTTCACACCCAACAGTTTATCTCCCACTCCATACATTTTAAGAACCAGCTATAGCGCTTCCCTATAGACACAATGATACCCTTTCACCAGATCCGGCCTAATCAAGTGGACACCTGCTTCCACTTACAGCCAAGTTAAGCCACATCATTTGTGGTTACCCTCGGATTGAGTCCAGATTTGAGTCCACCTCACGATGGTTGTCATACCCTGTAAAATAAAATAAAATAAAAGTCTCAAAATTAGTGCAATCGGTCGTAAGACCATTACTTTTACTCTAGCTCCATTAACAACATAAACCTTACGCTTCTAATATTTTTTCATCTCCCAGCTGTCCCAATGCAGTTCCTACCTGCGCTTAACCCACCTTGTCCATCCCCTACCATTCTGTTATTCTTTTTACACCAACTATAAACCACTTTCCTTCGTTTGGGGTGTTAGAACGCATCAATACCTACCAAAACTCCCAACTCATGATATCATCTCTCTAAATCACTCACATTTTAATTTCACCTTTTACAGTATTCCAAACCCTCGCACAACTCATTTATTCTTCTTTACACCCTACCAAACTCTTCACTCAATATTGACAAATCCCTCTCACTCAAGTCACTTGCGCTAGGTTATTACCAAACTACATCAACATAGAACCTCATTTCGCACTGGCGACTTATCTGCAAGGTAGCCGCCGCTCATCTCTTTTCCCCTATTAGATTGGGGAAGGAGGAGCTGTGGGGTCTACATGTTGGGTGTCCCCTCCTGGCATCTGAATAGACATTGTTTACCCTCTCCCGCCCATTAATTTCTCTTCTTTCTCCCCACTTTTTCCTTATCGATACTAACTTGTGAACTCCTTGGCCATCTTAGGATACATCTAGAACCATATTTGGCCCTGCCCTAAATACTCTGACCCTGGATCACCTTTGATCCCTCCTTGGACTTGTACCCCTCCGTGCACCGTCCTCGAACACCATTTAAGTCGCATTGAACACCTTTGCTTTACAGACAATTCCTCAGTCTCCTGTCTTCTTTTTCTTCAGCTCAATTCGCATTAACCCTACTGGTGTAACAATACTCGCTAGCTGGAGTAATTTAGCGGCAATAGTCCTCTGTCATTAAAAAAACAACAAAAAACAACCCATTTTACACTACTGTTCCACATTACCTTTCGTACTTCTCGAGCATTCCATCCGACATCCAAAATATAGTAAACAGTCATGGCAATAACCAATTGCCTACACGCCACGGAATCGAGCTGTGAAAGAGCTAAGAGTCGTGTAAAACAAACGTAAATGCATCACTCAGCCGTACTTATATCAAAGGATTCACTTCTGGCATTCGCGGTATGGAGCGCTACCTTTTACTCTTCTGCTAAGATTGCTTGGTAGCCCAGACTATACACCATTTTTGGTTGAATTACCTAGTCTCTAGGGAGCATCCTGCCCGGTACCTGGCCCGGTATCGAGATTAGCGAGGTCGCTAACGATTTTCCTTACTGCTGCGGACGGATTCCTGTGACCCAGGTTTGTGGGGGTATTAGAGATTCTGGAGGAAACTCCGGATGCATACTAGTCGAATTTTGAAATTGTTGGTTGCCCTCTTGTACTCCATACCGAGGAGGCATTTCCTGAGCCCTAATCATGCCTCGATTGTTTACAATTTTGTTAGTTTTAGTTTAGTAAATTTTCTTCTTTTTTTGCGGCAAGCCACCAGATGAGCTCAAATGCACGCCTTCCAGCATTAAAATATTCACGATGTAACTAGCATGTGCCATCTTAGCCTGGCACCTATGGGGCTGACCATGTACGGGCTCCCACCTCGAGGAGGGGGATTAGCGGGCTTGGCTGTGACGAGGACTTTTATTATTCCGCCACCCTCTTTTTGCTTTCTTTATATTTCTCTATTCTGTCTCGGCTTTTCTTTCCCTTACACTCCTATATGAGCACCCATTGAACCCCCCCTGATCCCCATTTAAGCCTTCACATAACACCATTCAAATCCTCTGTAAAGCGAAGTGGCGGAGCTCTGGCAGGTTTCATCTGATCCGTCACCTAATACCCATTGAACCATCTCGTAACACTGCTGTGGCAAGTTTCATCCAGACCGTGACCCCCATTGATCCCTCCCGTAAACGTCATTGAACCCAGTGAGCGCGTTTTCCTAATTCAGAACACTCATTGAGCCCTTCCGCCCCATTCATCGAGAGTTCCTTTTTATCCAGTAATACCCAATGACTCCTGTTGCCATATTACCCATGGAGCTTTTGTGCCTCCCATTGCGCGCACGCAATTCCGTGATAGCCATTGAACCCTCCCATATTAGCCACTGATCGTTCTCGTAATCTCGTACCACCCATTGAGTCCTCTTGTATCAACCATAGCAATCCTGTATGACCCAGGGAGCGTTCCGGTAATACCCTTTGAGCAGTCCCATAATACCCATTGCCACTTCTCATAATACACACTGAGTTCCTTGAACCAGGAGTGTTTGGGGGTAAACGTGTAGATGTCGGCGCTCACGTTAGTGCAAAACCTTCCTTAGTACCAATTGAGTCCTCCCTGAACCAAAGTTGTCCCTTCCTGAACACCCGATGAGCCCTTCCTTAAGATTCGTTGAGCCCACCCACCACGAACACCCATTTAGCCAACACTGCAAGCTCATTGATCCCTCTTAATACCCTCTCCACTTTCCCATCGACATCAACTTAGACTTTTCCGCAAAGTCTCTTACTCATTTTCCATCTTTCTTTCCCTTCACGTTGACCCATCTTGGTCTGATGGACGCACTATAGCTTATGCGATGATTGGTTTAATGATAAACTTGCCTAGATAGCAGCCATTAAACCTTGCTATATGAGTTTAAAGATAAAAATGAGTTGAAAGATAAAACGTGAGGGAAGATAACTAATTCAGGTGGGAAGGTTTCAAAATCAAAGACGCATAAATTTAACAAGATTTATTGAACAACAAATAATGGAATATGACTAATTATTGAATTTGATAATACGGTTAATGAATATAATGTCAAGAGGAATAAGTGATATAAGGTGGATATTATAGTGAATAAGATATAAATATGGTTTAAATAAAATATAATCACGAACTAAGCTAAGCCACAACCTAAGCTATATATATATATATATATATATATATATATATATATATATATATATATATATGTGGAGGAATTAAATATAATATAGTATAGTACTGCCACGACGTTTTTGAAGTTATAAAATCAGGGGGACTGGAATTCAAAGGAAGAAATTACACTTTGAATATTTTTAAACCTTTGTATAAACTGATGATTAATTAGGGAGCTAACTTTTGCTGACCTTGTCTGAGCGCTAAAGAAATAAAAATGCTCGTTAAAATGCGCTCGGGACTCGGGAAATGGGAAAGTCTATTCTGATTGGTTAATTTTGAATCGGGTTGTACAAAGGTTTTGATTGGTTGGTGGTTAGGAGGAGTCGTAATTTGCTTTTGAAGTAACCGTATTGGTATCAAAGGTCGTACAAAAATGGATTTTGGGGTGAGATGCATAATTTTCTCAGACGGGAAATTGCCTACTGCCTCTTTACGAACTTTGTAGGAGCTTTCAAAGATGTCAGCTGCTACAATACTCCCCCTCATCCAAGAAAGTTACTCATCCCGTTACAAAAAAAATATTACGCTAATCCAAATATCTTCGAGGCCTTCTAACAATGCGACCAGACCGTGTGATGACGCCGGTGGGCTGGCTACGATTGCTGGGAATGGCACAAAATGCGGGCTAGGCAATCTGACTTGCAAACGTAGACGGATTGATAGTGATCCGTTTGGGTGACCTCTCCGAGCTAGTGTCTGGCGATAGCATGACGCTTTGTGCCTGGCTTGCTGGTTGCGGGGTGACCAGAGGTGGAGGGATGTCTCCTGATTGGACAGCTGTGAATACGAGGTTTCCTGCAACAAAAAAGGAAGCGGCAGCAATCGGGTAGGAGATGGAAATATGGGCGAGGTAGAGGAGGTTAGGTTTGAGGTTAGATGATAATGAGGTAGGGAAATCACTGGGCCATTATTAGAGATGGTAGAAGAGGAATATGATGACTGCTCAGAATGAACAGAATCAATAGAGGCAGGTTTCAAGCAATCCCCCCCAAAACAGTATCTTTCTTGGCGCTAAACTTCAGTACATAGAATTTCGGCTTCTTAGAGATGACAGGAAATGGTCCGTCATAAACGGGTTGCAATGAGGAACGAGTAGAATCACGACGGACAAAGACATGGGAACAGGTTGACATCTCTTTCGGCACGAAAAGTCTCTGATTATCAGGCACTCTAGTGGCGGTAGGCTTAACTGTAGCGGTCTATACCCCTACAAATGTAAATATTTATTACAAACTGTATATATATATATATATAGTATATGGTTATTCATGTGATTTATTTTCTGTTAATAAATCAGCCTAAATAGCGTTTCGAAAACGATAACCATAAATTTGTTTGATCGAAGTTGTCGGCTGATAGTTTTTAGGCGTAAGATGACAGCGAAATAAATTTTGAAATAATGAACTGGGTTTTAAGAAAACAATTAAACAAATATAAATATATTCATAGAATCAACGAATGTACAATGAGATAAGTAGATTAGGTATACAATGTAAGATATTGTAACATATGATTTACAGTAACAAGATGCGATGAGAATTGAAGTATGTGAAATAAATATGAAAAAATATGGTGGAATAATATGGTGAAATAATATGGTGAATAATATAGAGACTATGATGGACTGTCAATTAGGGGCTGCAATATGAGAAGTAAATATAATTAGGACCTACTCTCGTATGGTCGTTTGCAAATAATTGTGAGAGAAAGTGGAATTAAACAAAGTATGATTTGTTTGGAGGTAAATGACAAATTGTAGAAGGAATGATTACCGGCCTTTATACGAAGAATGTTGCGAGTCGACTGGGGCAGAATAGTGTGCTATTTGGTCGAGCTGAAAGCGTGTGTTTGTTTGTTTATGTGTGAAATTTTAAGAGATGTTGTTTGGAACAGTATTACGTTAAATCAATTGACAAGTAAAATAAATGAATTAATTAAATATTAAGTTGTAAATAAAATTATTTAATTTACAAAAGTTAAGTAAATTAATTGAAAGATTAAATTGACAAAGTTAAGTAAAATAATTGAACGATTAAATTGACAAAGTTAAAGGATTGCATAATATGAATTTTACATAATAATTGATGTATATATATATATATATATATATATATATATATATATATATATATATATATATATATATATATATATATATATATATATATAAGTTTCCCAGGAGGTTTTTATTATAAGAATGCCCAGAGGCATTGCTATAACACTCCCTCCTAAGAAAGTTCCCCCCCCTCCTTTTTACTAATTTGAGATTACAAGTCCGAGTACCGACGAGGCCTCCTGACGACGCGACCGGAGTATGTGACAGTGCCATTGGTTTGTCTGTGGGTACGGGGACACAGATTTACTGTGGCAGTGGCATTAGCGTTGAACGAGACACTGGCACGAGAGAAGGTTGATGGAGCGAAGGTGATCCGGTTGTTGGTTCCTTCCGAGATGGCGTCAAGCGGGATGTGGGAGTCTTGAGTCCCGTTGTCCGCTGACCAGTGGGGAAGAGATTTGCTACTGACTAACCACGAGGAGGAGGCAGTAAAACGGAAGGGTGAGTTGGAGAGGAAGGAGTAGTTAAAAAGGTGATTTTTAGGTTGTTTGGGGAAATTACTGTACCACAAAGAGGTATAAATGTAGGAGAATGAGGTGATTGGGGTTCTAGAGGAAAATTTGCGGTATAAGCGGGTTTTAGGCGGTCGATAAAGAGACATTATCTGGCCTGGCGCCAAGCATTAGGACGAAGAATTTTGGCTTCTTGGAGATAACGAGAAAGTATCCGTCATAGACTGGTTGTAACGAAGTGCGAGCTGAATCGCGACAGACGAAAACATGGAAGCATGTTGTCATCTCTTTCGGCACGAAGGTTTTATTATTAGCAGGCACTCTAGGGGCAGTTGGCTTAATTTCAGCCATCACCCGTACAAGGTTATGTACGTATGAAGAAGGATCTAGGTGAGAAGTAGGAGGTCGGACAGAGGAAGAAAAGAATTCACCGGGTAGACGAAGTTGAGTACCGTAAACTAATTCCGCTGCAAAGCAAGCCAAATCCTCTTTCAAGGACGAGCGAATGCCAAGGAGAATCAAAGGTAGCTTGTATACCCAAGATATGTTTGGAGCGGTGGAGCGTAAGCTTGCTTTGATGGTCCGATGCAGACGTTCTACCTTAGACTTACTCTGGGGGTGATAGCTTGTAGTACGAAGGCGAAAGGAGCCAAGCACTGACATGAGTGCATCCGATTGGTGGGATTCCAACTGGCTGCCACGATCAGTCATGATCGTTGAGGTAACACCAAAACGAGTAACCCATGCTGAGACGAAAGCTCGAGTGACGGTGGAAGCTCTGATGTCCGGGGTAGGAAATGCCTATAGCCAACGAGTAAAACGATCGATCATGGTGAGAAGATAATTGCAACCACGGGAGTAAGAAAGAGGACCTACTAGATCGATGTGAACGGCGTCAAAACGTGACGAAGGAAGAGGAAAAGTGACCAGAGGAACTTTTGTGTGGCGGTGGACTTTAGCACGCTGGCATGGTAGGCATGAGCGAGTCCATTTGGCCACGTCAGCATTCATACCTGGCCAAACGAAACGTTGTGCAACAAGCTTGCGAGTGGCATTGACCTCAGGATGAGAGAGGCCATGAATTTGGTCGAAGATGTGACGACGGTAAGCGAGAGGAATTAGAGGACGAGGACAGTCAGGAATTGAATAATCAACCAGGATGCGCCTGGAACGACTGTCCGGCAAGTCCATCTCGCGAACGACGAGTTAAGAAGAGTGACGCAGTGTTTGCGTGTCTTCATCTTGTTCTTGGGCAAGCGATATTGTTGCATAATCGATGGGCGCAGTGTAAAAGAGTTGCGTCCCCGAAATAGATGAAATGCGAGAGAGCGCGTCCGGTACGACGTTTGAAGAACCAGGAACGTAGCGAATATCGTTCCTCAACTGCAGGATGAAGTCAAGATGACGAGTGTCAACTGCAGTGTGTACTGACGAAGTAGTACGAGATTAACATGCACCGACTAAGGGCTTATGGTCAGTAAAAATGGTAAATTCACACCCTTCCAAATGATGGCGGAAGTGGCGGACAGCGAGATATATTCTGAGGAGTTCTCGAGAGAACGTTAAATATCTCTTTTGAGGGTTTGTAAGAGGGCGAGAGAAGAAAGCAAGATGTTGGCATTGGTCACCAACCTTCTGCTGCAAGGTTGCACCTACGTGGGTTGAGGATGCATATGAGGCGACGCTGATGGGGGCTCCTGGGAAAGGATGAGTCAATTCCACAGTGCGGGCAATAGCCTCTTTGGTGCGAGAGAATGAATCGCACACCTCAGCATACCATTCAAGAGGAGAGTTCTTTTTGGTCTTGGTGAGCATAGAGTTGAGAGGCTGCATGACCTGGGCACATTTAGGGATGAATCTGTGGTAGAAATTGACCATGCCACAGAAACTCCTGAGTTGTTTGCGTGATGTAGGACGAGAAAAGTTTCGCATCGCGGTAACTTTATCTTCGAGTGGGCTAATCCCTGCACTCGAGACATGGTGCCCAAAGAATGAGAGTTGCGGGACACCAAAGAGGCACTTGGAGGTGTTTAGTACGATACCGTACCCCTGAAGACGAGAAAAAAACTTAGCGAAGGTGAGAAAGGTGTTCCTCCAGCGAGGAAGATGATATTAGGAGGTCATCTATGTAGCAAAATACACCCGGAGACCCCTAAAGACTTGATCCCTAAAGCACTGGAAAGTTTGACCAGAGTTACACAATCCATATGGTATCTTGACCATTTCAAAAGCACCAAACGGAGTGGTGATGTTAGTCTTTGCGACATCATCTGGGTGAATAGGGATCTGGTTGAAAGCACGAATCAGATCCAAGCGAGAAAAAATCGTATAGCCATGGAGAGAAGAGGTAAAATCGGCTAAGTAAGGCAAGGAATAACGATCAGGAATTGTTACAGCGTAAAAAGCTATGTAATCCCCAACTTCTCTGAATTTTCCCGGCGTGGATTTTGCACAATGTTAAGTGGAGAGGCCCACAGAGAAGAGGAAGGACTACAAATGACTGAATCAATCACGAATTGGAATTTATCACGTATAGCAGAGAGTTTATCAGGTGCTAGACGGCGTGGCCGTGAGAATACAGGACCTCCTGTTGTCTACATCCGATGCACCACACTATGTTTAATGGGCCTGTACTTCGAAGGTGGAAGGGTGAGCTCAGGAAACTGCTGAAGGAGGCGCTGAAGCGGTGGCTCGTTGGATGGGAGACGAATAGAGAGGATGGAACTCTGAAAAGGTGAGTACGATCCTGAGACAGTGAGGAGTGTTTAGCTGTCGACAAGCTTGCGTTGTCGAGAATTGACCAAAAAGTCGTGAAACGAAAGAAAGTCGAGGCCCAATATTGGACAATCTACCTCGGCCATGATGAAAGTCCATCGAAAGACCCAACGGAGACCGAGTGAGACTTGAAGGTTACGCCTTCCATAGGTCGTAATATTGGTCGAATTGGCTGTCTTCAGAACTAAATCTGAAGGAGAAGAAGCTTTGTTGGCCTTAAGAAATTGATATGACACTGCATTCAGCTAGTGTCCACCAGGAATGAAAATTCAGAAAGTGGGTCATAAATACGAAATGGACGAGCTACTTGAGGAAATGAGGTGTAGGCAGGGGATGTAGACCCTTTTGTACCATGTCATTCTAGTTTAAAGTTTGTGATTGAGAGACTGGAGTGAAAGGATTGCCAAAATTTGAAGTTTGAGGATTTGGAGAAAGTGGTTGATTTGGGTAAAGTGAGAAAACTGGAGGGTTGAGATTTGAAGAAGGTACTGGGTCCAAATATGTGCACGGTTGCAAGCATATTACAGCTTGTGCATCATATTTGTTGTGGTACCAGCACCATTGAGCTGGATGAGAGGAAAAGAAAACGTTATGCTTCGGGAGACTACATGGCGCAGTATGTGAAGACGCATAACTGTGGCTACAAGGCTGTGTACAGTGTACAGCGTTGTGCCCGTACCTTTGATGATACCAGCATAGGCCCTGATGGTGTGGAAGATGGTGAGAATAGTTGGAAGAATGAGGTTGAAAATTTTGCTGTCTCTTACCTCTTGCATCGGGATGCCTTCGATGGTTTTTCTTTCGTGAACCAGAGTGGGACCTGCGCCTCCGATCGCCAAACCCGTGTCTGTGGTCGCTCTGTGATTCCCGCTGCAGCTTTAATAGCTGGATGTCGGCTTCCATCCTTCGTATTGAAGCCTCAAGGTCTCTCGATAGGGAAGATGGAACCCTTGAACGCGCGGTCCGTTCGTCAGAGGAGCTCGACATGCCTCGAACTTTCAAAATTGAAGCATTGTTAAATGGGCCGTGAGTTTGGCCGTTGCCCCAATTCACATAAGGACTTTTATACAATTTTTCTGCGGCTGCAGCAACCTCATTAATGCTCTTGGGGTTCGAGCGTAGGATTAATGGCCTGATTCCCTCGAGAACTCCTCTCATGAAAATTTCGGTGAGGAGAGGGCTAAAAAGTTCGATTTGAGCACCTTTTACCCTCATAAGGTCCTTCAGATGAGTTAAAAAGGAAGTAGGACTCTTATCTCCCATTTCCTGAGTATTCAGGAGCTCTCTCAGGTCATCTATTTGGGACCTAGCATATTTATTGAGGAAAGCCTCCTTCAGGCGGTCTAAAACACGAGCCTGTTCTCCGTTAATTAGCATTTCCCTGAACTGAATAAAGGTACTTATGGGCAACCGTTGGATTATTGCTGCTACTTTCTCCTCCTCAGTGATGCTCTGTGGTTTAAGGAGGAGGGATGAGACTTCCAACCATGCAATTGTGTTTGCAGGATCATACACGAGGAGAGAGAGGTACACATGTGGTTGTCTATGCACGGACTGTGGGCTCGATACAGACGGTTAGTTATGATGAGGTTGGGCGCTAACTGATGTCCTTAGTTGGTGTGTTTGGTCCATCATAGTCACTGTTTTATGTATACTTGTGCTAGTTGAATGAAGGTGTTGACGTAAGAAGTAGCTGTAGCTGTGTGCACGTGTGTGTGTGTGTAAATTAGTCACGAGCACAGCATAATGAAGAAATGAAAAATAATTGATAAATAAAGAAAATTGTCCACTCGTTGAATATAGGTGATATTATTAAATTTAAATGACGTGAATTATGATAATTGGAAGAATGATGTTAAAGATAACACGTGAGACGAAAATGATCAAGCGAGGATTTGAAAAAAAATTGACGCGTGGAGTTAAGAATTATTTTAACGTTTAAACTTATTTATTGATTGACGGGAGATTACTAAACTTTGGGCATCACTTTATAGTATATGGTTGTTCATGTGATTTATTTTCTGTTAATAAATCAGCCTAAATAGCGTTTCGAAAACCATAACCATAAATTTGTTTGATCGAAGTTGTCGGCTGATAGTTTTTAGGCCTAAGACGACAGCGAAATAAATTTTGAAATAATGAACTGGGTTTTAAGAAAGCAATTAAACAAATATAAATATATTCATAGAATCAACGAATGTACAATGAGATAAGTAGATTAGGTATACAATGTAAGATATTGTAACATATGATTTACAGTAACAAGATGCGATGAGAATTGAAGTATGTGAAATAAATATGAAAAAATATGGTGGAATAATATGGTGAAATAATATGGTGAATAATATAGTGACTATGATGGACTGTCAATTAGGGGCTGCAATATGAGAAGTAAATATAATTAGGACCTACTCTCGTATGGTCGTTTGCAAATAATTGTGAGAGAAAGTGGAATTAAACAAAGTATGATTTGTTTGGAGGTTAATGACTAATTGTAGAAGGAATGATTACTGGCCTTTATACGAATAATGTTGTGAGTCGACTGGGGCAGAATAGTGTGCTATTTGGTCGAGCTGAAAGCGTGTGTTTGTTTGTTTGTTTTTGAAATTTTAAGAGATGTTGTTTGGAACAGTATTACGTTAAATCAATTGACAAGTAAAATAAATGAATTGAAAGATTAAATTGACAAAGTTAAAGGATTGCATAATATGAATTTTACATAATAATTGATATATATATATATATATATATATATATATATATATATATATATATATATATATATATATATATATATATATATATATATAATTTCAAGAATGTTTGGTTGGTTTCCTTGATATAAATCATGAGATTGCTACTCCGTCTCTCCCGAGCGTCTTAAAATCAAACCTATGAGGTTCATTCACTTTGCTAGGGTCATCGGATTCAGGTCTTTAAATTGAATTGTAATTTTTTAGCTAAATATGTCCCAAAAGAATCCCGAATTAATGCGTGATTCTTTTGTCATTTACAGACCCTCCCAACTCCGTTATGATCTATTTATCACAACAATAGTCTATTTAACCAATTATTAATTTCCAAGCAAATTACCAAATTACCAATTACTTTTTATAAATTATCAATCTATTTACAAACTAGATGTATTTACAAATTACTATTTAACAAACTATTTAATAATCTATTTGTACATATAATCTATTTATGTATCCAATTTAATGCATATAATCTATTTATCAATCAATATAACTATCAATCCAATTTCACTAATTCTCAAGCAAAATAATTACCAATCCAATTTAGCTATATATCAATCAATTTAACTATTTATCCTACCATTTATAATATTTACTCAATTAACATTCAACTATAATCTATTTAATATTTATCAATCTAATTATCAATCATAATATGTTGTACTCTAATTCTTGTTAACTCATGCAAATTTAGTTCACACGCGAAATTCAATCCAATTATAACTGTCCTGTATAATTTCACTTTTCAATTAAAACTGTTTATTCCATAATATATATTTTTCGTAACTCTTTGTTTTTCATACACGTATTCCTACGACGTCGTCGAGATTTAGCCCTAAGTAAATTTCGTCTGCTGGTATTTAGATTTCTCGTTAGCATTTAACTTCATTCCCTTGAATAACGTAATATAGAGTTTAAGTTTATTGTGACCTGAGCTATGTAGTGTATTGGCGCAATATAAACCTAAAACCCTATAAGTGGTGCCCAGAATAGTTTATTTATCTCCCATCCATTCATTGATTCCTAAAATTAATATTCCCCCTCACGTGTGTTATATTTTTAGACGTCCATTCCGCCTCACTCGGTCGCATTTTTTCTCGCGTGGACTCATATTTTTCCAGAGTGACTTATCGACACGTGCTCTTTTTCAATCCTAAGTTGAGTTTAACATCCTTAAGTGTTCCCTTGGAAATTTTCGTAAAATTAATTAGAATATACAGTAATAAATACAAAGTGTGACCAATTTTCAAGAATTTTTTTTCCAAATTTTTACGTTCAAACGCGTGAATTGGAATTGTGCACAGACACACACACACACACACACACACACACCTTTATTTTTCAATAAATGGATTATAACGGAGTGCCAAGCTACACCCCAACTTAGGGCACAGTAACAACCACGCAAGCATCCTCCCCAGCAACAACAACGACGTATTCAACCACTTTCATCCACCATGCAAGCATTCTCCCATATTCGCCTCCGACTCCCACTATGGTTCAGCTACCGCTATTCAACTCTCAAAATCCCATTGGCTGGTGGGAAATGGTAGAGCTCATCATCCAACACCAGGCAGTTCCTGAGGACCATAAAACAATCGTCGTGGCCCAGAAATTACCTCTAAGTATCTTTTCCACTTTCAAAATATTCTGCTTGATGGAGTAATATCTGATTCTTGGGTTAGGTTCAGGAGCGCGTTCATTGAGGAATTTGGGAGGTCACAAATTGAGAACCTCCGTATCCTACTGGATACGCGGCAGATGGGGGACAGGCGCCCCATTCTTTTTTGGGACCATCTCAAGGCTCTGGCACATGACAAGGGAGCACAGCTCGACCAACTCAAACCACTCATAACTGAGATATTTATGCTTGTGATGCCGGATCAAATTAAGCGCCTCAAACTAATGTCCTCCACAGCGAGCGTGGATAAAATTGCAGAGGCGGCTGACGGCATGTATAATAACCCTTTGGTCAGCTGGGCAAATACAGGCCATGGGTTGTTTAGTGAGGTAAATAGGGGACGTAGCACATCATACAACTCTAATATTAAAAAAAAACTAACAAGTGCCCATTTCTCAGAGCCAAAACTCCTTACAACCGGCCAGGACTCCCTCGGGATGAATCCTCCCAGGCTTTGGGTCTTTTATTCGTTCTGGAGACGATTGAAATGGATATTCGTGCCTTAATGGTGGTAGCGGGTCTTCACGGAGAGCAACATCGTGAACAGGACGGAGGAGTCAGACGTCGTTCCTACTCCCGAAAAAGGCAACACCAACGAGAAAATTCCAGCACAAGAGGTGAGCCAAAGCAATTTCATTTCAAACCTAGGCCTAATTATCCCTATCCAGACAACTCTCAGGGTAGCTGCTGGTACCATGCTAATAATTATTGGAGTAACGCTGTACGCTGTACGCCTTGCAGTTTTTACCAGGCATCATTTCATGCCCACAACTTTAACACTCATTCTGGCCGTGCTGCTCATACTGCTATATTTCAGCCTTCAGGCTTTTGTTGGTACCACCTCAAATTTGGTGCAGGAGCAGAAAAATGCTCAAGCCCATACTCGTATCAGCAAAAATGCTCAATCTGTCTCTCAAACTGCGCCTAGACTAACTTCGCCATCTATAAAATTCTACGAGTTCTCTTACCCAACTTTCACCTTCAGCACAATAAACTTTAAAGTGATACGTTGGTCTGTCCCTCTGCAACCTCATCCCTTCATCAGGTCGATCCTCCATTTAGTATTCATGACCAATCCTCTGGTTTCTCTTTCCTGGTTGACACTAGCGCTCAATGCAGTGTCATTCCAGCCTCTTCAGTCGATAAAGCTTGAAATTCTTCTGATCTTGTCCTTAAAGCTGCCAATTCATCGGACATAAGGACTTATGGGAGCTGTATCCTCGAGTTCTCTCTCGGGTTACGTCGTGTTTTCCCTTGGACATTCATCAAGCCGACGCCGACATTCCAATTTTGGGCCTCGACTTGCTTTCCAGACACGATACTCTTGTCGATTCTCGTCACCGAAGATTATCGACAGAATCACTACCCTAACAGTTGCTGGTTCATTTTTCCTTCCACGAGCTCTCTCCTCTCTGTTCGTCTCCCTGCAACTGCTTCCCAGTTCCAGCAACTTTTTCGGGAGTTCCCAAGCCTCTGTCCGCCTCCTTCTAAGGACAGAACTATTAACCACAATGTGGTTCACAAAATAGAGACGACAGGAGGACCAGTTTCCTCACGTCCCCGTCAACTGGCTCCGGGTTGACTTGCCCTAATGAAGCAGGAATTTAAATACATGATGGAGGCCGGGATCACTTTCCCATCCACCTCCCCATGGGCTTCACCGGTTCATGTAATACCTAAGTCTACTCGGGGGGGGGGGGATTCAGAGCTGTAGGTGACTACAGGCGACTCAATGCCTGTACAGTTCCGGATAGGTATCCCCTGCCTTTCTTATCAGATTTTGACTCCGCTCTCTTCGGTTACTCTATTTTTTCTCGGCTCGATTTGGTTCGCGCTTTCAACCAAATCTCGATTTTCCCTGATGATATCCCTAAGACTGCTATCACCACTCCATTTGGTTCCTTTATCATGAACCGATTGCCTTACGGACTTCGTAACATTGGTCAAACTTTCCAACGCTTCATTGATCAGGTTCTGAGAGGTCTTCCCTTCGTATTTTGTTATATAGACGACCTCCTGATAGCATCTTCGTTTTTTATTACCATTTTGCTCACTTTTGCCAGATTTTTGCACGTTTAGATGAGTATGATATCGTACTCAACACTTCTAAGTGTATCTTTGGTGTCACACAGCTCTCCTTTTTAGGACACCACATCTCTCCAGAGGGAATTTGTCCTCTAGAGGACAAAGTTGAAGTTATCCGGGCTTTCCCCGGACCTACTTCGCTAAAGCAACTTCGTAGATTCTGTTGGATGGTAAACTTTTACCACAGGTTCATTTCCAACATCTCCCACATTATGCAACCTCTCTACGAATTGCTTTCCAAGTCCAGGAAGAACCTTCCTCTTTCATGGTCCTCTGAAGCTTGCGAGGCTTTCTCTCGCACCAAAGAGGCTATGGCTTCCGCTGTCGCCCTGCCACATCCTTGCCCAGGAGCTCCCATAGGCGTTGCTTCAGATGCGTCCGCTACTCATGTTGGTGCGACACTACAACAGAAGGTTGGTGACTCTTGGCAACCTCTAACCTTCTTCTTTAAGGCTCTTCTTCCTTCCCAACAGAGGCACAGTACGTTTCGCCGCGAATTACTGAGCATATACCTCGCCCTCCGTCCCTTCCAACAATACTTGGAAGGGTGTGAATATACTGTCTTTATCGACCACAAGCCATTGCTTGATGCGCTCGCCTCTAGTAGCACCTCATTTGTGCACTCTGCAGTTGATACTCATCACATTGATTTCATCCTTCAGATGACAAACGATATTCGCTACGTTCCTGGTTCTTCAAACGTCATACCAGATCCGCTCTCTCGCATTTCATCGATTTCGGGCACGCAACCCTCCCAAACTGCGCCCATCGATCACGCGATAATAGCGCTTGCCCAGGACCAAGATGGAGACACGCAAACACTGCGTCACTCTTCTCAACTCGTCATTCGCGAAATGGACTTGCCGGACAGTCCTTCCAGGCGCATTCTGGTTGACTATTCAATTCCTGACTGTCCTCGTTCTCTCATTCCTCTCGCATACCGTCAGCATATTTTTGACCAGACTCACGGCCCCTCTCATCCTGGCATTCAAGCAACTCGCAACCTCATGTCACAACGTTATGTGTCGCTAGGTATGAACGCGGACGTGGCCAAATGGACCCGCGTATGTCTGCTTTGTCAACGTGCAAAAGTTCAACGCTAGACAAAGTCCCCTCTGGCTGCTTTTCCACTTGCATCGGCACATTTTGACGCCGTTCATATCGATCTGCCTTTTTCGCGTGGTTGCACTTACCTTCTCACCATGATCAATCGTTTTGCCTGTTGGCCAGAGGCAATTCCTAACCCCGACATCAGAGCTTCCACTGTAAGTCGAGCTTTCGTTTCATCATGGGTTGCTCGTTTTGGTTTTCTATCAACGATCATGACTGATCGAGGTAGCCAATTTGAATCCCACTAATGGGATGCACTCATGTCAGTGCTTGGCTCCTTTCGTCTTCGTCCCACTAGCTACCATCCCCAGAGTAACTCTGAGGTGAAACGTTTACACAGGATTCTCAAAGGAAGCTTATGCTCCACTGACCCCCAACATCACTTGGTTGGACAAGCTACCCTTAATTCTCCTGGGAATTCGTGCCTCCTTGAAAGATAATTTGAATTGCTCTGCTACGGACCTCGTATATGGTACGCAACTTTGTCTTCCAGGTAAAATTTTTACTTCCGCTGAATGTCCTCTTCCTTACGACATACATCCTGCTGCATACGTACAAAATTTAATATGGGCGATGTCTGAGGTAAAGCTGAGCGCCATAAGAGTGCCTGCTATTCAGAAACTTTCCTGCCAAAGGAGATGGCAACTTGCTCTCATGTGTTTGTCCGTCGCGATTCCAATCGCACATCATTTCAACCTGTCTATGACGGACCCTTTCTCGTCGCCTTCAGGATGCCGAAACTCTTTGAACTATAGCTTGGCACCAAGCAGGATACGGTTTCCATCGATCGGCTTAAACCCACCTTCATAGAAGCTGTTCATCTTCAACAGCCACTACCTCTCTCTTCCACTGATATAGGTCCAGTGGTCATCCCAGCCTACCTTCCGAACCCTTCTTCAGCTCTTTCAAATCAACCTAAAACTTTTCCTCCCACCACTTTATTCGTAAACTCTCCGCCAACCATCTCTACACCCCCAATTTTTCTTCCCAACTGCTACTGCCTCACTTTTTGTTGCAGGACCATTCGACAGCAGCTGGAGAACACCAAGCGACCAACGCGCAATTCCCGACAGTCGCCTTTTTAGGAGGTCCCTAACAATCGTCATCCAACGCTCCGGTCCTCGCTAGTGGTAATCTCCTGCATCAATCGCGTGGCACTGCTAATAGCCACCTGACCCGCAATCCTAGTCAGCCAATTGGCACCATAACCCATTCTGGACGCGTTGTAAGGAGGTCTCGCCGCTATATAGACTAAGATTTATGTAAATACCTTGTGTTGTGTGAGCTTTTGCCTAGGTGGGGCAGTATTCTAGCGGTCTATACCTCTCCAAGTTTAAATATTTATTTCTAACTGTATATATATATATATATATATATATATATATATATATATATATATATATATTTCAAGGAGGGTTGGTAACCCTGACAAAAATCGTGAGATTGATACCCCCGCTCTTCTGAGCGTCTTAAAATCAAACCCATGAGGTTCATTCACTTTACTTGGCTCATCGGAATCAGGCCTGTATAATGAATTGTAATCTTTTAGCTAAATATGTCCCAAAAGAATCTCGAATCAATGGGTGATTTTTTTGTCATTTACCACCCACCCAACTCCGTTATAATCTATTAATCACAACAATAATCTATTTAACCAATTAATAATTATCAAGCAAATTAACAAATTATTAATTACTTTTTACAAATTATCAATCTATTTACCAAACTACTATATTTACAATTTACTATCTAACAATCTATTTAATAACACTGGACTGTATAAAAAATGCAACATAAATGACAATATCATTTTCCAGTCTAATTTTGCGTGCTGAACACTGTGGTAGTATTCGTTTTTCTCAGGAGGTACTAGTTTTTGTGTTGCACAGCATGTGTTATAGAGCTGGGTGCATAGGCAGCTATGTATGAATTAGTAATGTGTAATGTCCGCATGTGATCATTGACTGTTTCATGTTTATTTTTTTTGTTGCAGATTAACTGAAGGATGCCGCAGACTTGCAAGAACCATCCTGAGTCGTTCTGCTACATATGCAGAAAGTATACACCCTTAAAACAGAAGCGCACTATCACATCTTCAGTAAAACGTCTGTATCGTGCCTTTTTTGCCATCGAACTAGGAGATCAGGACAAACCATGGGCTCCTCACTTTGCCTATGTGAACTGTATTTCTGGGTTCAGCCATTGGATTAAAGGGAAACATAAGTCAATGCCATTTGGTATACCAATGGTTTGGCGGGAACCGAAAAATCACCATGATGACTGCTGTTTTTGTATGGTGAAACTGCTGGGGAGGAATGCTAAAATCATGAAACAGATTAAATATCCAAACATTCCATCAGCAATGCGACCTGTACCACACAGTGATGACGTCTCAGTACCAATCTGTCCTGAGAATGTGCACCGTAGCAGCTCTAGTAACTCTTCAAGTAGTGACTGTGAAGATGCAGATGTGGATGAAGAGTTTAACCCTCCGGGATCCGTGGGAAAAGCCTTCAGTTGTTTGAACAAAGTGAGCTAGATGACCTTGTTCGAGATCTTGGGCTGTCAAAAGAATATGCACAATTGCTAGGTTCAAGTTTAGCAGAGAAAAATCTTTTGGGAAGCAGCACACACTTTGCATGGTATAGGCATCGAGAGCAGTAATTTGTGCGGTACTTTACTAAGACAGATGGCATGGTGTATTGCCATGATGTTTCAGGTCTTATGGGGCACATAGGCAAGGAATACGATCCTGAAGAATGGATGCTCTTTATCAACTCCTCTAGAAGGAGTCTGAAAGCCGTGCTACTTTTTAATGGCAAAAAAAGTAGCATCATTGCCCATTGCGCATTACGTCACCCTAAAAGAAACCTACGCTACCATGTCACTTCTTCTTAACAACATACAATATCAAGATCACAACTGGCTTCTTTGTGGTGACCTGAAGGTCCTAAGTATTCTGTCAGGGCTGCAGGGAGGCTACACAAAACATCTATGCTTTTTATGCTTGTGGGACAGCCGTGCAGATTCCGTACACTACCGACAAGTGCAATGGCCACAACAGACGGAATTTGTACCTGGCGGCCATAACGTCAAAGCTCTACCACTTGTACCAGCGGAGAGAGTGCTTCTACCTTCACTTCACACAAAGCTGGGATTGATGAAGAACTTTGTAAAAACACTTCCGAAAGATAGAGAAAGGTTTAAGTACCTGTCCCACAAATTCCCTTCTGTAAGTGATACTAAAATGAAAGCCGGCATATTTGTTGGACCACAGATTCGTGAGCTTCTTTCAGATACCGGCTTTACTGAAGCATTAACACCTCATGAAAAAAGAGCTTAGAATAGTTTTAAGTCAGTTGTAACAGGCTTCTTGGCGAACACAAAAGCCGATGAATACAAGGAAAGAGTTGGGAACATGCTTCAAGCATATGAGACGGCTAGCGTATGGATGAGCATAAAAATGCATTTCCTCCATAGCCATCTTGACTACTATCCTGCCAACTTGGGTCACTTCAGTGAAGAACAGGGGAAAAGGTTCCATCAAGATATATCCGAACTGGAGCACCGCTACCAAGGCAATTGGAGCGTGACGATGATGGCTGATTTCTGCTGGTCGCTTCAAAGAAGCTGATACACCGGCACACAAGAGAAATTCTCGAACGCGTGCCTTTGAGGGAGAATAGCTGGCCTCAACATTAAAATACAATGGTGATTTTCTTGAGCAGATATGTACATGCCTGTATGTGTGTAACGTACATTTATCATGATTTTGTATTTCTCAATAAAATAAAATGGCCTGTCAACCTCTGTTTGCCTTTACTTACTTATATAAATTTACAAGAATTTTATAGACCTGGCTCAGACGCATTTCTGCACGATAAACCTGAATAATTTAGTGTCGGTTATCACAAAAAAATGAGAACTTCCCTGAAAAAATGAGTATGATTTCTGGATTCAGCATCCAAAATTCTAATGGGAAATGGTAATGACGCCTTTGTTGCAAGGAATTTTTGGCGGGATGCAGGCCAGTGTAATCTACTTATATATATAATCTATTTATGTATCCAATTTAATACATATAATCTATTTATCAATTAATATAACTATCAATCCAATTTCACTAATTATCAAGCAAAATAACTATTAATCCAATTTAGCTATATATCAATCCATTTAACTATTTATCATACCATTTATAATATTTACTCAATTAACATTCAATTATAATCTATTTAATATTTATCAATCTAATTATCAATGATCATATGTTGTACTCTAATTCTCGTTAACTCATGCAAATTTAATTCTCACGGGTATTTCAATCCAATCATAACTGTCTTGTATAACTTCACTTTTCATCAAAACTGTTTATTCCATAATATATATTTTTCGTGACTCTTTGTTTTTAATACACGTATTCCCACGACGTCGCCGAGATTTAGGCCTAAGGAAATTTCGTCTACTGGTATTTAGTTTTCACGTTAGCATTTAACTTCATTCCCTTGAATAACGTAATATAGGTTTTTAGGTTTATTGTGACCTGAGCTATCTAGTGTATTGGCGCAAGGTACACCTAAAACCCTATATAACCTTCAGTCATTACCCGTGCAAAATCGTGTACATAAGAAGCAGGATTTAGCTGAGGAGGTAGAGGGTGGTCAGAAGAAGAAAAGAATCGACCAGGAAGAGGAAGTTGAGTACCGTAAACTAGTTCCGCTGCAGAGCAGGTCAAATCCTCTTTCAAGGACTAACGAATGCCCAAAAGAATCAAAGGTAGCTTGCCCATCCAAAAGATATTAGGATCGGTGGAGCGTAAGAAGGCCTTGAGCTTCGATGCAAACTTTCAACGGCCGAGTTGCTTTGGGGGTGGTAGCCTGTGGTACAAAGGTGAAAGCAACCAGGCACTGCCATTAGTGCATCCCATTGGTGGGTTCAAATTGGTTGCCACGATCAGTCATGATCGTTGAGGAAACATCAAAACGAGCATCCCATGTTGAGACGAAAGCTCAACTGACTGTGGAAGCTCTAATGTCCGAAATAGGAACTGCCTCTAGCCAACGAGTAAAACGATCGATCATGGTGAGAAGGTAATTGCAAACACGAGAATGAGGAAGAGGACCTACTAGATCGACGTGAACGGCGTCAAAACGCCACGAAAGAAGAGGAAAAGGGACCAAGGAGCGTTTGTGTTCCGATGGACTTTGGCGCACTGTAATGGCAGGCATAAGCGAGTCCATTTTGCCACGTCGGCATTCATACCTTGCCAAACGAAGCGTTGGGCAACGAGCTTGCATGTGGCATTAACACCGGGATGAGAGAAAGACCGTGAATTTGATCGAAAATGTTCCGACGATAAGCGAGAGGAATGAGAGGACGAGGACAGTCAGGTAATGAGTAGGCCACCAGGATGCAACTGGAAGAACTGTCCGGCAAATTGATCTCACGCACGACGAGTTTCGAAGAGTGACGCAGTGTTTGCATGTCTTCATATTGTACATGGGCAAGCGCTATTGCCGCATGGTCGATGATGGTACTGTAGGAGTGTTGGGGGCCCGAAATCGCTGAAATACGAGAGACCGCGTCTAGTACGACTTTGACGAACCAGGAACATAGCAAATATCGTTTTTCAACTGCAGTGTCTACCGACGAAGTACTACGGGAAGAACAAGCCCCGACCAAAAGCTTATTGATGTAAAAATGGTAAAGTCATGTTCTTCCAATTATTGTTGGAAGTGACGGATTGCGAGGTATATTCCGAGGAGCTCCCGACAGAACGTACTATACCTCTTTTGAGACTCTGAAAGAGTACGAGAGAAGAAAGCAAGATGTTGCCATTGGTCACCAACTTTCTACTGCAATGTTTCACCTACGTGGGTTGAGGATGCGTCGGAGGCAACGCTGATGGAGGTTACTGAGAAGGATGAGCCAATTTCGCAGCTCAGGAGATAGCATCTTTGGTGCGAGAGATCAAATCGCACGCTTCAGCAAACCATTCAAGAGAGTTTTTTGTGGTCTTGCTGAGCAGAGAGATGATAGGTTGCATGACCTTAGCAAAATTAGGTATGAATCTGTGGTAGAAATTAACCATGCCACGGAAACGCCTAAGTTGCTTGCGTGATGTGGGCCGAGAAGAGTAGCGCATCACGGTAACATTATCTTCGATTGGGCTAATCCCAGTGCTCGAGACATGGTGACCCAAGAAGGAGAGTTGGTGACACTAAAAAAAAACAATTGGAAGTGTTGAGTAATATACCATACTCTTCAAGTCGAGCGAAAACCTGACGAAGGTGAGACAAATGCTCCTCTAAAGACGACTATGCTCTCACGAGGTCGTCTATGTAGCAAAAGACGAAAGGCAGACCTCTCAGAACCTCATCCATAAAACGTTGGAAGGTCTGACCACTGTTACGAAGACCATAAGGCATCCTGCTCATGACTAAGGAACCAAATGGCGTGGTGATAGCCGTCTTTGGGATGTTATCTGGATGAATAGGGATTTGGTTAAAAGCACGTATCAGATCGAGTCGAAAAAATATCGAACAACCGTAAAGAGTAGAATTGAAAAAGGACAGATAGGGCAGAGGATATCTATCGGGGATAGTACAGGCATTGAGAAGCCTGTAATCACCTACAGCTCTGTATTCACTGGAGGTAGATTTGGGTACAATATGAAGCGGAGAGGCCCAAGGAGAAGTATAGGGGTATAGGGTTTAAGTGAAAATTGCATCAATATTGTAGATAGCTCAGATCACAATAAACATCAAAATCTATATTACGTTATTCAAGGAAATGAGGTTAAATGCTAATATGAAGTCTGAATTTTGCAGACGAATTTTCTAAGGCCTAAACCTGCGCGACGTTGGAGGAATACGTGAATCAAAAACAAAGAGTTAAGAAAAATATATATTATTGAATAAACAGTTAAATTATTTAAAGGTGAATTTATACAGTAGCCGTTTAACTGGATTGCATTTTACGCGTGTGAATTAAATTTGCATAAGTTTACGAGAATGGATTTACAATTGATAAATATTGAATAGATTGTAAATTAGTAAATGTTGCTAAATCGTTAAATGCGGAAATAGATTCAATAGTATGATAAATAGATATTAAATAGTAATTGGCTAAAAGATAATTGATAGATAGTAATTGGTTGATTGCAATTAAATTGGCTAAATAAATTGTATTATAAGTAATTTGTAAGTAGCAATTGTTTAATAGATTATAGTTTAAATTGTTTTATGGGATGATAAATAGAATATAACGGAGTTGGAAGGGTCAGTAAATGAGAAAAGAATCACGCATTAAATCGGAATTCTTTGGGGAAATTTTTATCTAAAATTGCAATTCATATATTTACAGACCTGATTCACCGAGACGAGGAAAACGAATGAACCTCATGGTTAATTTTAAGGCGCTTGGAAGAGCGGGTGTACCAATCTCGATTGAAGTCATGGTTACCAACCTGTCTTGATATATATATATATATATATATATATATATATATATATATATATATATATATATATATATATATATATATATATGTATATATATATATATATATATATATATATATATATATATATATATATATATATATATATATATATATATATATATATATATATATATATATATATAGTCAGAAATATATATTTACACTTGTAGGGATATATACCGCTACAATACTGCCCCACCGAGGGATAAAAGCTCGCACAACACAAGGCATTTACATAAAATTTAGTCTATATAGCAGCGAGGCCTCCTTACAACACCTCCAGAACGGACTATGGTGCCAATTGGCTGACTCAGATTGTGGGTCAGGTGGTGATTAGTAGTGCCACTCGATGATTGAGGCGGAAGATTGTTGCGAGCGAGGACCGGAGCGTCGGGTGACGATTGTTCTGGTCCTCCCGAAAAAGCGACTGTCGGGAGTTGCGCGTTGGTCGCTTGGTGTTCTCCAGCTGCTGTCGAGTGGTCCTGCAACAAAAAGTGAAGTGGTAGCAGTTGGGAAGAAGAATTGGGGGTGTAGAGATGGTTGGTGGAGAGTTTGCGAGTAAATAGGTGAGAGGAAAAGTTGCAGTTCGATTTGAAAGAGCCGAAGAGGGGTTCGGAAGTGGAGTTAGTTGGTTGGGAAGTGTTGAAGGAATTGTTGGGTGCGGAAGATCGGCTGGGATAACCACTGGACCAATATCAGGGGAAGAGAAAGGTAGTGGTTGTTCCAGATGAACGACCTCTATCGAAGCGGGAGTAAGCCGATCGATGCAAACCGTATCCTGCTTGGCGCCAAGCTATAGTACAAAGAATTTCGGCTTCCTTGAGACGACGAGAAAGGGTCCGTCATAGACAGGTTGCAAGGATGTGCGAGTGGAATCGCGACGGACAAACAGATTAGAGCAAGTTGCCATCTCCTTTGGCACTAAAATATTCTGATTAGCAGACACTCTTGTGAAGGTCGGCTTTACCTCAGACATCTCCCGTACTAAATTGTGCACGCATGTAGCAGGATGTTTTTCGGAAGGAATAGGACAGTCAGCGGAAGAAAATAATTGAACTGGAATTCGAAGTTGCGTACCATATACGAGGTCCGTAGCAGAGTAATTCAAATCCTCTTTCAAGGAGTCACGAACTCCCAGGAGAATTAAGGGTAGCTTGTCCAACCAAGTGATGTTGTGGTCAGTGGAGCGTAAGCTTCCCTTGAGAGTCATATGTAAACGTTCCACCTTAGAGTTACTCTGGGGATGGTAGCTAGTGGTACGAAGACGAAAGAAACCAAGCACTGACATGAGTGCATCCCATTAGTAAGATTCAAATTGGCTACCTCGATCAGTCATGATCGTTGATGGGACTCTAAAACGAGCAACCCATGCTGAGACGAAGGCTCGAGTTACAGTGGAAGCTCTGATGTCGTGGAGAGGAACTGCCTCCGGCCAAGAGGTAAAACGATCGATCGTGGTAAGATGGTATGTGCAACCACGCGAAAAGGGCAGAGGACCAACCAGATCGATGTGACTGGCGTCAAAACGTGCCGATGGAAGTGAAAACGAAACCAGACGGGAATTTGTGTGGCGTTGAACCTTTGCGCGTTGACAAGGCAGATGCCAGGGTACATTTGGACACGCTGGCGTTCATACCTAGCCACACATAACGTTGTGTGATGAGCTTGCGAGTTGTTTGAATGCCAGGATGAGAGAGGCCGTGAGTCTAAACAAAAATGTGCCGACGATAAGCGAGAGGAATGTGAGGACGAGGAATAGTCAGGCAATGAATAATCACGCAATAATCAACAAGAATACGCCTGGAGGGACTATCCGGTAAGTCGATTTAGGGAACGATAAGCTGAGAAGGTTGACGCAGTGTTTGCGTGTCTTCATCTTGTTCCTGGGCAAGCGCTATTCTCGCGTGATCAATGGGCGCAGTTTGGGAGAGTTGCGTGCCCGAAATCAATGAAATGCGAAAGAGCGCATCTGGTACGATGTTTGAAGATCCAGAAACGTAGCGAATATAGTTTGTCATTTGCAGGATGAAGTCAAGGTGACGAGTATCAACTGCAGAGTGCACAGAGGAGGTGTTACCAGAGGCGAGTGCACCAACTAATAGCTTGTGGTCAGTAAATACGGTGAATTCACGCCCTTCCAAGTATTGTTGGAAGTGACGGAGGGCGAGATATATGCTCAGTAATTCGCGGTGAAACGTACTGTACCTCTGTTGGTAAGGAAGAAGAGCCTTAGAAAAGAAGGTGAGAGGTTGTCAAGACTCACCAACCTTCTGTTGTAGTGTCGCACCGAAATGAGTAGCGGATGCGTCCGAAGCAACGCTTATGGTAGCTCCTAGGCAAGGATGGGCCAGGGCGACAGCGGAAGCCATAGTCTCTTTGGTGCGAGAGAAAACCTCGCAAGCTTCGGGGGGCAAGGAAAGAGGAAGGGTCTTATCGGACTTGGAAAGCAATTCGTAGAGAGTTTGTAAAAGTTTACCATCTAACAGAATCTACCAAGTTGCTTCAGCGAAGAAGGTCGGGGAAAATCCCGGATAACTTCAACTTGGTTTTCGAGAGGACGAATTCTCCTCAGGGGAAATGTGGGGTCCCCAAAAGGAGACCTGTGTGACACCAAAGATACACTTAGAACTCTTGAGAACGATACCAAACTCATCTAAACGTGCAAAAATCTAGCGAAGGTGAGAAAAATTGTCCTCTAAAGACAAAGATGCTATCAGGAGGTCGTATATATAACAAAATACGAAGGGAAGACTTCTCAGAACCTTATCCATTAGGCGTTGGCAGTTCTGACCACTGTTATGAAGTCCGTAAGGCATTCGGTTCATGACGAAGGAACCGAAAGGAGTGGTGATAGCAGTCTTAGGGATATCATCAGGGTAAATCGAGATTTGGTTGAAAGCGCGAACTAAATCGAGCCGAGAAAAAAATAGAGTAACCGAAGAGGGCGGAGTTAAAATCTGATAAGAAAGGCAGGGGATACCTATCCGGAACTGTACAGGCATTGAGTCGCCTGTAGTCACCTACAGCTCTGAATTCCCCTCGAGTAGACTTAGGTACTACATTAACCGGTGAAGCCCATGGGGAGGTGGATGGGGAAGCGATCCCGGCCTCCATCATGTATTTAAATTCCTGCTTCATTAGGGTAAGTCTATCCGGGACCAGTTGACGGGGACGTGAGGAAACTGGTCCTCCTGTCGTCTCTATTCTGTGCACCACATTGTACTTAATAGATCTGTCCTTAGAAGGAGGCAGACAGAAGCTTGGAAACTCCCGCAAACGTTGCTGGAATTGGGGAACAGTTGCGGGGAAATGAACAGAGAGGAGAGAGCTGGTGGAAGGAAAAAAATTGACCGTCAACTGTTAGGGCCGTGATTCTGTCGATAAGCTTGCGGCGACGAGAATCGACGCGAATGTCGTGCTCGGAAAGGAAGTCGAGGCCAAAAATTGGAATGTCGACGTCAGCTTGATGAATGTCCATGGGAAAAACGACGTAACCCGAGAGAGAGAGAGAGAGAGAGAGAGAGAGAGAGCTCGGGGATGCGCTTCCCATAAGTTCTTATGTCCGATGAATTGGCAGCTTTAAGGACAAGATCAGAAGAAGTGCAAGCTTTCTCAACTAAAGAGGTTGGAATAACACTGCATTGAGCGCTAGTGTCAACCAGGAAGGAGAAACCAGAGGATGGGTCATGAATACTAAATGGAGGATCGACCTGATGAAGGGATGAGGTTGCAGAGGTGAGAGACCTACGTATCACTTGCGAATTCAGTTTAAAGTTCCTGTGCTGAAGGTGAAAGACGGGTAAGAGAAACCGTAGAATTTTTCAGGTTTTAGGGTGGTGAAGTTAGTCTAAGCGCAGTTTGAGATGAAGATTGAGCACTTTGATAGTACGAGCATGGGCTTGGGCATTTTCTGCTCTTGCACCAAATTTGGGGTGGTACCAACAAAAGCCTGAATGCTGAAATATAGCAATATGACCAGCACGATGGGAATAAGGATTAAAGTTGTGGGCATGAGATGATGCTGGGTAAAAACTGCAAGGCTGAACACAGCGGACAGCGTTGCTGCCTTAATTAGAGTGGTACCAGCAGTTACCCTGAGAGTTGTCAGGATAGGGGGAATTAGGTCTAGGTTTGAAATGAAACTGCTGTGCCTCACCTCTTGTGCTGGAGTTCCCTCGTTGGTGTTGCCCTTTTCGGGAGGAGGAACGATGTCAGATTCCTCCGTCCTGCTCACGATGTTGCTCTCGGTGAAGACCCGTTCGCACCTTCAGGGCACGTATATCCATTTCAATCCTCTCCAGAACGGATAAAAGACCCGAACCCTGGGAGGATTCATCCTAAGTGAGTCCTGGCCCGCTGCTAGGAGTTTCGGACAGTGACTCAACCTGAGAAACGGATACATGTGAGTGGTATTTAACATTAGATTTATATGATGTGCTACGCCCCCTATTTTCATCGATAAACGACCTGGTCCCGCATTTCCCCAGCTGACGAATTTACCCATATACTGGGCGTCAGCCACCTCTGCCATCTTTTCCACGTTCGCTGGGAAGGACATTAGTATGAGTGGTTCGAGTTGGTTCAGCTGTGCTTCCTTGCCATGTGCCAGGGCCTTGATATGGTGCAGAAAATGCGTGGGGTGCCTGTCCCCCCATATCCTGCGTATCGTGAAGGATGTGCAGGGCCTTAATTTGCAACTTCCCAAATTCCTCCATGAACACCCTCTTGAACCTTCCCCAAGAACCTGAAATTACCCCATCAAGCAGTATACTCTTAAAAGTTGAAAAAATAATTAAAGGTAATTTCTGGGCTACGACTATTGTTTTATGGTCATCAGGAAATGCCTGGTGCAGGAGGATCAGCTCCACCGTTTACCACCAGCCGATGGAATTTTGTGGGTCGAATGGCGGAATCTGAATCGGAGAGGGAGTGGGGAAAAGGCGTTGTGTGCGAGGCGAATGAGAGAGAATGCTTGCATGCGGAGAAAAGGTGGATGAATACGTCGTTGTTGTTGCTGGGAGGATGCTTGCGTGGTTGTTACTGTGCCCGAAGTTGTGCGTAGCTTGGGCTTCGTTATAATACATTTATAGAAAAATAAAAATGTGTGTGTGTGTGTGTGTGTTTGCACAAATTCAATTCACGCGCTTGAACCTAAAAGTTTTAGAAAAAAATTGTGTGTGTGTTTGCACAAATTCAATTCACGCGCTTGAACCTAAAAGTTTTAGAAAAAAATTGTCGAACACTGTTCACTCTTTGTATTTATTACTGTATATTATAATTAATTTTATGAAATTACTAAGGGATCAGATAAGGATGTTAATGTGAACTAAGGATTAAAAAGTGAGCACATGTCTTAAAGTCACTCGTGAAAAATGAAAGTCCACGCGAAAATAAAATTGAACTGAGTGAGGCGACGGAATGCGTCGTCCGTAAAATACCACACGTGACGGTGAAAATTAATTTATTATTACAAATAAATGAATGGATGGGAGATAATTAAACTATTCTGGGCACAACTTTTAGGGTTTTAGATGAATATTGTGTCAATATTATAAATATCTCTGATCACAATAAACATCAAAATCTATATTACGTTATTCAAGGAAAAAAGGTTAAATGCTAAGGTGAAGTCTGAATTTTGCAGACGAATTTTCTTAGGCCTACACCTGGGCGACGTTAGGAAAGACGTGAATCAAAAACAAAGAGTTAAGAAAAATATATATTGTTGAATAAACAGTTAAATTATTTAAAGGTGAATTTATACAGTAGCAGTTTGACTGGATTGAATTTATGCGTGTGAATTGAATTTGCATGAGTTAACGAAAATGGATTTACAATTGATCAATATTAAATAGATTATAAATTGGTAAATCGTTAAATGTGGAAATAGATTAAATAGTATGATAAATAGATATTAAATAGTAATTGGCTAAGAAATAATTGGTAGATAGTAATTGGTTGATTGCAATTAAATTGGTTAAATAGATTGTATTATAAGTAATTTGTAAGTAGTAATTGTTAAATAGATTATTGTTTAAATTGTTTTATGATTAAATTGACAAGTTAAAGGAAAATAATTGAATGATTAAATTAACAGTTAAAGGATTGCATAATATGAATGAATTATTTAAATGACAAAAGAATTGAATTTTATACATAATAAATGATGATATATATATATATATATATATATATATATATATATATATATATATATATATATATATATATATATATATATATATATAAGTTTTCCAGGAGGTTTTTATTATAGGAATGCCCAGAGGCATTACTATAACCTCTTCCGCTATCCTTTCCAAAGTGGCAGCCAAATCCGGTGATGAATGTGAAAATGAGGCGTTACACGGGTCCGGCCTATTGCTAAAGGTGTTGTTGGTAACCGAACCTGCGAAATAGATGGATTAGATGGAGGAATGAGACATTTCGGGACAGTCCTCCAGTTTACGTGAGGATTGAGATATATTATCTCTGCTGCTTTGGCGATTTCATCCACGCTCTTGTGCTCACCAATCATGATGAAGGGCCTAATGTGGTGAGGGTTCCCACGCATGAAAATCTCCGTCATTAGCGAGTCAAAAAGCTCTGACGAAGCGCCCTTCGCCCTGATTAATTATTTGAGATGCTCAAGGAAACGCCTGGGACGCCTTAACCCATTCATTGAGTATTTAGCAGTTCCCTTAAGTCTTCAACCTGGGATCTCCCAAATTCAAGCTTGAAAACTTACCTCAACTCCCACCATGCACCATTTCTCCCATTTTGTAACTAAATTCCCCGAAATAAAGCAAAGATACTTATTGAGACATTTTGCGTGCTGCTTATTATGCGCTCTTGATCAATTATGGCTTGATGTACCATCAAATCCTCGCATATTTTGAACCACGGGATCGGATCGGTCGCATCAAAAGCGGAAAGATTGGTGCCTCGGGCGCTGACATCGTGGTTTATAGCTGCAGGATGACTCATTGCTAAGAGTGACGCACATGTCGTGAAAGTTGAGGAGGCTTGGCTCGCTAGCGTGGTTAAGGCAGTTAAGGTAAACGTCTTGGCTTCACTATTCATGGCTACGGGATGTGTGCCTTTGAAACTTCCGGTTAAGAAAAAAATTGAGGAGGTTGAAGTAAGATGTAAACAAACAGCGATAACGAAAACGGAGAGAGAGAGATAGAGATAGAGAGAGAGAGAGAGAGAGAGAGAGAGAGAGAGAGAGAGAGAGAGAGAGAGAGAGAGAGAGAGAGAGAGAGAGAGAGAAGCGGCTGAGTCTGTGGTTGCCAGGCGTAATCTTACGTGAAAAGAATGATATAATTTTGTTACGTAACTAGACGTTAAACTATAGTATACTCAATTGAAAAAAAAAGAAAGGATCTAGGGCACCAATTATAAGTTATGAATTTAAAGATAAAAATGAGTTAAAAGAAAAAACGTGAGAGAGGATAACTAATTCAGCCGGGAAGGTTTCAAAATCACTGACGCATAAATTTAACAAGATTTATTGAACAACAAATAATGAAATATGGCTAATTATTAAATTTGATAATACGGTTAATGAATATAATGTGTATTTCAATGAAATAATATATATATATATATATATATATATATATATATATATATATATATATATATATATATATATATATATATATATATATATATATATATTTTATATATATATATATATATATATATATATATATATATATATATATATATATATATATATATATATCTTATTTCATTAAAATACACATTATATTCATTAACCGTATTATCAAATTTAATAATTAGCCATATTTCATGGGAGAATTATATAAAATATTATATAGTACTGCCACGACGTTTTTGAAGTTATAAAATCAGGGAAACTGGAATTCAAAGGAATTACACTGAATATTTTTAGACCTTTGTATACACTGATGAATAATTAGGGAGCTAATTTTTACTGACCTTGTCTGAGCGCTGATGAAATAAAAATGCTCGTTAAAATGCGCTCGGGACTCGGGAAATGGGAAAGTCTATTCTGATTGGTTAATTTTGAATTGGGTTGTACAAAGGTTTTGATTGGTCGGTGGTTAGGATGAGTCGTATTTTGATTTTTAGGTAACCGTATTGCTATCAAAGGTCGTACAAAAATGGATTTTGGGGTGAGATATATAATTTTCTCAGACCGAAAATTGCCATCAGCCACTTTACGAACTTTGTAGGAGCTTGCAAAGATGTCAGCTGCTAGAGCACTAACTAGCATTAATAGACCTTCAATAATCCTCTACCAATAAAAACAAGCTAATCTTGATCACCCATTTCTCTTCTCTTTACTGATTTCAACCCCACATAAAGAAAAGAAAAACCTTCCTTAGCTACGGTGTTTTGGGAGTAACTTTTACCATGACCCATTCCTTAATTCTAGCGTCCTGAGAAGGGCAAATGAGCCGTTTTAAAGCCTCATTTGAATTACTTTTTGAGACTCAGGATGCCACAGCCGATACTCCACGCTAATTTTATTTTACTCTTCATAAGAATGGTGCTTTCCGCATGTTTCCTTTAGAGAACATCCTTGTTGATGTATGGTAGATGCAACTTTTCAAGCTTGCGCAGTATACTGTGCGCTTGTATACAAATTCAGAGTCTCCCCCACTCCCCAAAGCAGTGTTTCCCAAACTTATTTTGTCATGACCCTGGCGACCCTCAGGAATAAAATTATTTCATTATTTTAGTTTTATCCAAGTGAATAAAGTTTATTGAATTTTACTATGACTTCTGAATTAATTAATCAGTATAATATACTATTTATGAAGAATATAAAAATAAACAAACTTTTGACTGCCAACTATAATAATGTTTCATGAATGAGTTCTTCTGACTATTGACTGCTGTTAATTATAATAATTTCTTCAGTGTTTTTACATTTAATTTTATCCAATATATTTTACGGATATTCACATATATTTAATAAACAATATATTTTTATGTTTTTATGTTGATTGAAGTATATTAAAGGCACATTTTCATATTAATGTCATTTATTAAAACAAAAAGCAAGCGAAGAAAATAAACTTTTGGCAGGCTCTTCAAGTAGACTTCATTGAAAAATGTAGTCTTGTAAGGCTCGTTCAATAAAATAGGGAGGCCTCTGGCACTAAATCGCAGAATTTAATAGGCCCAGTGAGGAACTCCATAAATGGACGCTCGGTGAAATTATCAAATCCTAAAAATTGCTATGTGTGTAAATTAAGGAAATGATATGCCAAGTCAAATAAATAAAGAACTAAAAAGAATTAGGAAATTAAACTATATATATGTTAAACTGTACAAATAGATCTGAGGAAAGTTATGGTTATGGGCGCGCGGTAACCCACTAACTTCGTCTCTATGGCGTGCAGAAGGCCTATCTCCAATCAGGCATAATATCGACAGGCATATTTGCTTCTGGACAAGGTAGCGTCTCCTATGTCAATCTTCCAAGATCAGTCGCCACGCGAAATCCTCAACCCTGCCCAATGACATTCCATCTTCAAGGTTTGAAACAGTGCATATTGATATAGTTGGACCATTTCCTCTGTATAAACTGCCTGGGCAATCCTACCCCTCGCACAATCAGTATTTACGATCGTGCATCGACCGAACTACGGGATGGATCGAAGCGTTACAGATTACGGTCATAAGTGCGCAACGGTCGCGTTGACTTTCCTAGACACGTATATTTCGAGATTTGGAGTCCTGCTTTACGTAGTGACCGACAGATGCGCCTAATTCAAATCCGAGCTATTCAAGGAACTGTCTGCCCTTGTGGGTTTTCATCATTTACACACCACGGCGTACCGCCCGTCAACAAACGGGATGGTGGAAAGGGCACACAGGACTTTGAAGTGCTCCATAATCGCCCGTCGACAAGGTTGGCTGATGGCACTTCCAATTTTCCTTTTGGGTATTCGCTCCTTTCCTAATGACTAGGGATTTTCGCCTTTTACGAGAACTACACTTTTGTGTCCGAGATTTTTAGTTTCGTCATCGCCTTCGAAGTTCAATTCAAAGTTTATTAAAGAATGAGCCTCAACCATAGCATGAGTCGATTTCTCGCAGGCATCCCTAGGGCACATGCACTCGGTACCAAAGCCTTTCGTACCCAAAGATCTTACTGAGGCAACTCATGTGTGGGTCCGAATAGACCACGTTCGAAAACCACTGGAAACGCCATATGCTGGCACTTCCCCGGTGATCGAGCGCGGCGGCAAGAATTTCAAATTGGAATTCCTAATGGCAAGAGGTCCGGACACTGACTCAGTGGACAGACTGAAACCTGCGAGGCTTCCTCCATGCCATAGGGATAACGTGCCGGGTAATCAGCAACTCCCCAGGACTCGGTCAGAGAACAGGATGAGGACCGGTTTCACTTCACCTAAAGAGTGCATGTGACAGAAGACAATGATGCCACAGGAAGTCAACGACACACCTCTACTAGAACCGGAGAGAATAACGACAAGCCAGACGTCTTCACGCGTTCCAGGAGACGAGTCACGTTTGCTAGAAACTCGTCATTCCTATGTTTTTTAATCCTTTGGAAGGCATTATAATGCAGGGGCATATTATAATGAAAAAGGAAAAGGCATAAATATAAGTACGCCTCTTTACTCTATAGCTTTCTTGCGTATCGAAATATATCCTTAAGGGCACTGCTATTGAATCCACCAACACTGAGAAGGACTTGGGTGTAACAATTACTAGTGACCTCAAGTTCTCGAAACAGTGCATTGAGGCGGAGAAAAAGGCCCAAAGGATGCTAGGCTATATTAAGCGCCAGTTTGGTTATCGGAACCAGGAGATTGTACTGTGCCTGTACAACTCACTTGTCCAACCGCACCTGGAGTATGCCGTACAATTTTGAAGTCCTTCGTTTCGAAAGGACATCGTGAGATTGGAACGCGTACAAGCCAGGGCAACCAAGCTGATTCCCTCTATCCGACATAAAAGTTATGAGGATAGACTAAGGGAATTTGATCTGTTCTCGTTGGAAACCCGTAGACTGCGTGGTCAGCTCATGGAAGTTTTCAAAATACTTCGAGGGTTCGACAATGTTGACTACCGGGATATTTTTACACTGAGTGAGAACAGAACGCGCAATCAAGGCTTCAAACTTGAACTGAAGCGTTACAACCGCAATCTGTGTGGAAATTTTTTCACTTACAGTATCTGCGGTAAGTGGAACGCACTTCCAGTGGAAGTTGTCAACAGTGAATCTGTTGACCAGTTCAAGTCAAGACTAGACAGGGTCTTGAAAAGTGGCCGTTTAGGGACGCAAAACAATTGAGCAGCCATATGCCCGCTCGATTGCTAGTCCAAAGGTACCCTCCTTGAATGGACCGTAAGGTCTCCTAGGGTACCTTCTTTCCTTGTTGTTACTCCTTGTTGTGTATATATATATATATATATATATATATATATATATATATATATATATATATATATATATATATATATATATATATATATATGTATATATATATATATATATATATATATATATATATA